>JACEGR010007279.1:0-51186 GCA_014170235.1 Listronotus bonariensis | reverse complement strand
ACTAAAATAACGAACCATGGAAGTAAATAATTTAGAAAAGGTTTATTTAATTACCAATAATTAAAGGTAAAAACGATGATTGGATGTTGTTTATTTATATTTTAAAATTAAAACCTTTTCTACCATGGACGTTAAAGTAAAATTTAATTTTATAACAAAAATGTTTTTCTAAATATGATTAAGTAGAAACGTTACTTGCATTAAAGTTTTTTAAAAACAGCATTTATTTTGTTATGGATTACTTATACAATTGTTGACAGGTCTAAAATGATTAAAAGTTTGTTTTCAAAACTAGAGCTTGCCTTTTCATAAACAACATTTATTGAGTGCGGAAATTGTTAAAATAGAAAAAGAAAATGGGCACTGATAACTATAAATCACATTAAAAACTTTTAAAATAGTTATTATTTTTCATGCTTTTTAAACACATTTTTACTTACAGTGAGAAAAAAAACAATACAACTAATACACCGGGTAAGGCGCGCTGGTTGTATTGGCAGCGTATATCACCATGTAAACTATATTGACTTGTCAAATAATGTATAATAATAAATAGATTTTAAAATTAAATTAAATTGTTTATCACCGGAGTTATTAAGCAGTGAAGTGCGCGCCCATAACTTGGATGGGTGACCGGGCCGTTGTCGGTTTTGGGCAACGGCACGCGGTGCTCGGTGTTTTGCACGGGGGTGAACAAACGGACCGAGCAGCAACCATCCAAGTTATGGAATGAATGGTGTGTGAATGTAAAGAAGTAGGGGTCAAGGTACAATTTATAAGTCTTCAAGCTGTATGGCAGCTATGGGGGCGGTCGTCGGACCTGGGTGGGATGACCCCGAAAGGGCGAAAAAATATATACCGGGTAACAACGAAATTACTATCCAGCATTTTATTTCCTTCAGTAAAATAATAATTTTAAATTTTAGGATGCTATAGTGCAGGGATGGCACGCGACACAATATTTTGGGCACGTCACTAATCACAAAATTTAATATGCACTTTAATGAAATAGTGGAAAGTAGGTTTTTATTACTTTGTTATTTTTCTGAAAATCACAAAGTTAAAATCCTTGGTTAACATTTCTTTGGCTTAACCGGAAGTGATAAGTACTTTATTATTTTACACACACCCTGTTTTTTTTTAATTTAAATTCTGCAAGTCATTCCACTGCCATAGATAATATCTTTAAATTGCTTTATCTAAAATCTTGGACATGGGATCCACACCAAATTTATACCAGATGCAAGTGGCCTTGATGGGGAAAACTTTGGCTGAAAAAAAAATTATTTATAGATTTGCAAATACAAGTTAATTTTTAAAGAATAACCCTGTTCTACCCTTTGATAATGCAAGTTTCAAAAGCAAATAATTTTTTTATATTTTTTTGCTCTTATAATCAAATTTTATTAAAAATGTCTAATTTAAAAAAGTTATCTATATTTTTAAGAAAGCTATAGCCAGTTGAAATTTTTTACTCCACAATTTTTTTATGCAAAATTTTCTTTCTGATGCCTTTAATTACCAGAACAAGGCAGATGTTTTAGCAAAATTAGGATTTGTCGCCATAATTAGATCAAATTTACGTAAAAATACAGACGAGATTTCGCTTTAAAAAGATGGATTTTTTCAAATAATTTACCTGTTTTCGCAAATTTTATTTTATTTTTTAACGAAAGTGTTTCTCGTAAGGTCACTAGCATCAGGTATAAATTCGTTGTGGGTCTCGTGCTCCTGTTTTTCGATATAGTAATTTAAAAATATTCTTACATAAAACCTTTTGTATATCCATAAACTATATCTTTTATCTTTATGGGTATGTTGCGGGTTTTATATCAGCTTGAAGAATTTAAATCTTAAAAAAATATATAAAGGGTTTTATTAAAAATATCAGGGTATCATATTTAAAAGTTCAAATTTTCCAGCACTTCCGGTTAAACAAGAAGTAGTATTATATTAACTTATCTATTTAAAGTACTACCTTAAGCATTATACATTTTTGTTTATTTGTTTTCCCATAAAACTGCGGTTGTTTAAACATTTCCAAACGCCATTTTTGTAAAACCAAACAAGTTTGTTATAAGAGTTTAAAAGTTTTATATCAGAAATATCCTGCAGAATTCAAATCTCAAAAAATATGCATGGTGTTCCATTTAAAATACTGAAGTTTATAACACTAATATGCTATGTATTTAAAATTGGCATTCGATGATATAGCTAAAGTTTTTTTGTGGTTGTTAACATGCCCAAACCGCTTTGTTTACTTACCTGATTTTCTTTTTTTTTGTTGTCCCTTTTTTTGCATGTTGACCCGCCCTCCCCCAAGTCATTTTTTGCCTACAGCCCTGTATTTAATAAAACTATAAATATTGTAAATATTTATAATTAATAAATTTTGTTATGAAAAAATATATTTTCTTAAAAATTTGATACCATGTGGTCAAAAAAGTATGATTTTTAGGTCATATATTCATATTTTTAAATTTATTTTTTAAATACTAATCGACATCGACATTTAGTATCTTGGTCTGTGTAGGTAAAAACTAGGTGGTTACAAAAGAAAGACTTGTAAATTCAGGCATATTTTGTAAAGAAACAGCATTTTTATATACAAATTAACGAATATTTAAATTAAATAAATTTTAATTTTCACTTGCCTTCATATAAAAGTGTTTTTCATAATAAGAATAATACACTTACAAAAATGTACCTTTAAGTTTTTAACACAAAATATGCATTTAAAATTAAATAAAAAATCAATTATTTAAAAAAATGTATACTTTGTTATAGGTTAGCTAAAATTATGATATATTTAGCTTTTTTGCCTTACAACAAGCTTGTTTAAAAATTATTATAAACATTATTTTTATTTTAAATTAAAAAAAAGTCATTAAAGTCTACATTTAAAAAAAAGTTAAAGAATATTAAAGGAAAGTAAATCTTACATTTTACTTGCTTCTTTACAAGCTTTCTTAAAATAAATCGAATGGCAAAGCACGTTCAGCATATTTTGCAGTTAAACCGGAGCCTGCTTTGATGCAAAAATTATGTGTTTTTCGTGACTTTTAGATGTGCAAACTTAATACCCATTTAGCATGCTTACCTTGGGACTTATCAGGACAGAAAATTAACTCTCTATTAAATGAATTCAAAACGTGTTTGTATAGGCCTAATGTTTTAAAATAGGGCTATATAATAGCCTAAGAGCTCGTGAGCGGCAGACCTTCGTTATTTTGTAAAAGATAAAAGTTTTTCAGTACCTGTTCCCAACATAGTTAAAAGTAATGGTGGACTATGAAGTTTGACTTATAGTGGCTTTGGCAGGTACCATGTACCAAAGATTAATAAATTTAAACTTAAGTTTTGTCATTTTGTAAAAGCTGATAGTAACTAAGGTTAATTTAAAATATAAACCGAGTGAATTAGAATCGATGTTGTATTAAGGAAGGTAACATATAGCCAAAGCATTTTAGTTTTAATTATTATATTTTTGCTTTAGTATTAAAAAAATTTATGTAGGTACAATTAACTTTAGTTAAAAAGGCAGAAATGCTATTCTATTATACCATTCTAACTTGTTTCAAACTTACTTTATTTTCTATCAAGCTGTATCCGACTAACTTAGGAAAACCAAATGTATTATTTTGTCTAAAATAAAGAAGTTTCGACACAGAGTATGGTTAGCAATTTCGTTATCTTGCTAGGGCTTGCTGATAACTCTCTGCCAGCTGCAGCTCTTGTGCCTGTAAATTAAGAGACAAATGAATTTTCTTTTGGGGAAGATATGTCACTGGACAAATTCATTTTGTTAAACATATTTATTTTAATCAATTTAAATTTTTGTTTTCTGTAGAATAAAAATAATTTAATATACAGGGTTTCAACTCTTTTTATACACGAAATATCGTTGCTTCTGTACAAGATACAGAAAGCAACTTAAAATAAAAAAATAATTGTTTTACCACATTTATTTCTTGACCGTATTTAAAAGAAAATCTACAAGCTGACACAGAAACATTTTTTTTATTTTAAGTAAGTTTTTTTAATGTAATGCCCTGTATATTTTTTTAACTTTTAACTATTTATTTAATCTCTAGTAAATATGTATCTAAAATTATTTTAAAAGCTAATCTATCTATTAGTAGTTCTTACAATAAAAGGTAATTAATTATGTATTAATATATTATTTGTTACTCCCACTATTATAGTTCGTCCTTTGTATTATAATAAAATGAAAATGATTTTTAATTGCTTTAAAAAAATATCACATTTAATTTATCTATTAGCTTTTTAAATATGGGCTAAGCCCATTGGGCTTCAAATCAGGTATTTAGTTAATTAAGGGGTTTTATTCAGTTTAAAACCAAAAAACCAAGTGCCCGAGACCACTATATCTCTGGATTTAATTATCCGGTATTAATATGTATGATCTATAAATTATTAATAGAAACGGGTAAAAACATTTTTTGACCAAATGACGGCTTACAAAAATTTATTTGGACCCACAAATTATTTATTAAAAAAATATTTATTTCTAAAAATATATCCAATCTCTACGGTTTTTACTCTACCGACTTTTTAAGTCTGACATAAACTTACAAATTTAGGTATATTGTCAAAAATATTAAGCAGATTGGATTTATATTTTTAGTATATGTATACACTTAAAAATATGTATAATTTGAAAATGCAAAAAAAATTAAGTAAATGTTTTGAAAATTCTAACTACGTTAAAAAAAAGATATTGAAATTTGTAATCTGGGGTTATTAACAAAAGCTTTAAATTGATGTGTGACAAGAACTCCCTTTCAATTTACCTTTTTTTCCATGTTGACACCCAGCAACCATCTTAAACTTTTTATCTAATAATTTTCTATTATATTTAAACATCAAATTATACCATTTTATGCCAGTTTAAATTTTCATAATTTGTAAATTCATTTAACAACAGGTATATGACGAATTTATTTGATAAAATAATTTGTTATAATAAGATCTAAGCGGCACGAGCTTATAAACCTAAAAGCTTTAGCTAAATGACACGATGTGTCGTATCTTTACGCACTATAAAGCTGAAATGAGATCTGTTAACATGTTGAAAGGCTGTTATCATTCTTAACTTTATACAATAGGGATTTGTTTGACAAAACCCGTGTTTTAAAGTGGGTGTTGCTTGCTGTAATATTTTATTAATAATGTAATAAAAAATATAAATTAAATATTATCGTGTTCCTAAAAATAAAAAAGAATTTGCGGGGTTGTTAGTATTCCTTCCTATTAAAGATGTATGTATGTTTGGGTGTCCGTTATTTCCCAAATCGATTTTTTTTAGCAAACGCCCCCTGAAATTATAGTTTATAGCCTAAAAAATATTCAATGTAAAAATGCTGTTAATTTCTGAATTATTCAGTGCACAAATCATGTTGCTTCTCCCATTTAAATAACATGGAATTTTTGGACGTTTTCCTTTTATTTTTTTTTATAGACAAAAATAGATGAAAAAATCTACTTATCGCATGTTTAAATGGTAAATTTAGGGCTTTGCAAAAAGTTCTTTTACAAATTTTCGATTAAGTCACTCCTTGAAAAGTTATTTGCCGTTAAACATTGAGTTAAGATTGGTTGTGGCCATACTCGGGAATTTAATAGTTAACCAGCATTTTCAAATAAAGCACTTTGTATATTATATCACCGTTAAATAGATATTTTTAAAATTATTTAAGAAAACACCACATTTAATATGTCTTTCTCTTATTGTTTTAAAAATATTGCCATCCAAATCTAAAAAATAGTAGATATAGTGTCCATTTTATCTTTGACACTAAAGTTAGTGCTTATAGCTTAAAGCTGAATATATATAAGGAAAATTTAACATAATTTTTATGTCCTATACAGAGTGTTTTATTTAAAAATGCCGATTTACTAATAAATTCCTGAGGATGGCCTCAACCCAAACTTAACTTAACGTTTGACGGTAAATGACTTTTTAAAAGTGAATTAATTAAACCATTCACCATTAGAATATGCGATAAGTAGATTTACCATCTATTTTTGTCGGAGAAGAAAAATAGAGAAAAAAGTCCTAAAATCCCATGTTACTTAAATGGGAAAAGCAATATGATTTGGGAACGGTTTAAAACAGAAAATTAAGAGCATTTTTACATTGGATATTTTGTTTAGGCTAAAAACCAAAAGGTTAGGGGGCGTTTGCTAAAATAAATTGATTTGGGAAATAACAGACAGCCCAATTGTTTATAAAATGTTAAAATAAAATGTATAAAAGTGATAGTGGGTACCTAAAGTCATTATTGTTAGTTGTTGTGTCCCCCTTTTTATTTTTGAAATGGTTTATATTAAATAACTAAAACATTTGGATATAAAACTAATGCATAAATACTATATTTAGGAATATAATTACCAGATAAATATTTAAATAGGGCTGCTGGGTGTTATCTTTAAAAAAAAAGAAATGGGGGTCTTGTGGCACACGAAAATTGCCGAGTCAGATTATCGCCATATATCGAAGGGGCCCCTTTAACCCAGCCTGTCTATTTTTGAGATGTTTCGTGTGTCAGACTGGGCGAATGCATTACTTTTTTGTCGAGACAAGTTTACTACAATGTTTTTACATGCAATTCTTAAATATTGTGCCAGAAGTAAGCGTAACAGTCCACAAAACCCGCTTGAGTCCGATACCCAAAACATGTCAATTTTGAGCCTTAATGTTTTGTGACTGTAACCCTAAGCATTTTGGGCACATTTGGTAAGTTCAGCCGACGTCAGCGGCTAAGTTGCCTGGTAAGCGGTCGCGTTCAACCCGACCGGATGACAAGCTGCTTGAACTCAGCAGATGTCCATTTTATAAAGCGGTCTTTATTTATGCTAACCAAACTCAGCATTTATTTGGGCTTACGCAAATGTCAACCTTTGGGAAGTTCTGTTAGTCATCTGTCAAATTTTGGTTATATTTTTACCTGAAATGTCGAACTAATAAGCGAAGCGTTCAGAGACTTGCCAACTGCTGGGTCGTCTTTCCGCTGAATCGCTTTGTGCTTACAAAAAGCTGCTGATGTCGGATAGAACGTAACCATTGTTTAAAAATTGCATTGGAAACATTATGGTAAACTCGTCGACAGAAAAGTGACGCTTTGGCTTAGTCCGACACTCAAAACTTGTCAAAATTGACGAGTATATATAGCGGTATGAATATTCTTGGTAGACTCGAACAGAAACAGCCCTTAATAGGTTTAAAAGCGGGTATAATTATAAAGTCTTTTATTGCTGGTCCAAACACTATACTGAATGAGTTCAATTAGTTTTCAAATATTATTGAGACTGTTACAACTCTTTAATAGTTATAAATAAAATTGTTAATTATATTTTATTTTCAAGATTAAAAACTTTCAAACAAAAAACGCATTTGGCTTATCTCTTGACATATTTGTTATAAGTGTACAACAGAAACATGTAAATTACATGCAATATGTTAAATGGATGTAAATTATTTGAACTAGCTATGTAGTCTACATACACGAAAAAATCCTAATACACAAACAAAAAAAAATAATTTAACACTGCAATTATCTTACTTTTTACAATTTTTATAGTTTCCCAAACTCAAAAAAATATATGCTCAACTAGAAAACTCTTAACTATATTAAAACCAAATCTGGTTTAATATAGATTGATAAACACCAAAACAAAATAAGATTTATCTTCTATTTGCAAGCCTCAATGCAGCGATCGGTGGTTTTAAAACAGAAGCGTATCGATGCACCCATTCAGCCGAGATAACCCAATTGGGCACCTCGTATCGCATTTAATGTTGCCTGTTTCAATCAGGATTATCTATATTACACAGAGAACAAGGTAAATGGGGTAATAATGGTACTTTTGTGCCCATGGTAAGATGGATTACCTTTTTATTTAATTTTTTATACACATATTAAATATTTACATGATCTACCCAGTAAATAAGTATTATTTTATACAGTACAGGGTGGCTTCTATTTGTTGACCTTGCAGAGTATAGTAAAAACTAAAGAAGATAGAACAAATGTGGTTGCGCAATCTCGATTTCAATTTTTAAAACAAATTCAATCGTTAAAGTATATCATAGCTAACTTAATTTGTTTTGGAAATACAGAGTGTTTTTCAAAGATTGTTAATTTGTACAGGCACTTGTAACTTGCTTGATATTAGAGATAAAAAAATGTAGATAGAGAAGTTTCAAGGATTTTTACGTATAATTCAGTGGCGTATTTATATTTTGCATATATTTTATTTACATATAAGCCATACATACAGTCACATGAAAAACCCAAAAAATTTAGATTTTTTGTATCCTTAAATTTTTCCCACTAGTGTATATTTTAGGCAAAAAGAAAATATTAGGTAAGTTTGTTTTTACACTGTAACAAATAATTTTGTTAGCAACAACAAGTTTCTAGATTACATTTTTATGGAAAAATGTGTGTGAAGCTAGCGTGATCAGTTTGTGAGTTAACTGATCTTCAATCTTCGACTTGCGGTTTATAATTTAAATTTAACTTGGAAAAATTGGGTGTAAAGCTAGCGTGACATACAATACAAGAACTTTTGAATTCTAACCAGAAGGCGGTAAACATAATAATGGGTCAACTAACAAGTCATTGCAGACTAAATAAACACCTGAAAACTATGGGCCTGGCAGAAGAAAACCAGATGCAGATTCTGCCAGGAGGAAGAAAAAAACCGCAGAACACGTATGGTGCTATTGTTAAGCTTTTTGTCGCCTGTGGTTTGCAAGGCTGGGTAAGGAAAAACGAAAATTAACAATATTTACTAGGAAGCCAGTTTTATACTTGTGCAGTCTAATTAAAAAGACTGGCTTGGATAGCGTGCTCTAACTTCTGGACGGAGAACACCCAATAAACCCGAGCAGGTTGCAGTTATACAGAATATACAATTCACCTTCAAGATAATCTGATCTAATGTACATACATACCAATAAAGCTAATAAAAGCTTGTTTAAAACACGGAATTTACGTAAATAAATTAAATTTGTTTTTATTCTTGTTTTTTATGTATTACTATTCTGTTTGCTTTGTCTTTTAGTTTTTACCAATGTTAATATAGATACTTACAACACAAAACGAGTTTTGCTTAATAAATTGCTCTTTGTCTGGACTAAAGGGTTATTGCAGAGTTTTAGCGATGTGGGCCGTTTAATTCAAGACAATTTACTTAGGCATATTGTATTGCTTAGCGCCGTTTAATTAAAGCGTCTAGCTTGTGAGACTAAGAATTTTTCGCTTTCAAAATCATTTTAGATGTCTAGTCCTTTATTTTATTTAATAATGTGACATGCCTTTCTCATAAAGTTGTTTTGACAAACATATTATTTGGTTTTCATTTTCTGAACGCTAATATTCCTATGTTATTGCGGTAAAAATCGTTATTAAAATATTATAATATTAAACATTTTAAGAGAACTAGTAAAAAAACGCAAAAAATATATTTTCTAATTTAATATTTAACGTCGTTAATTCAAATAATAAAGTCTGTTTTTTTAATAATGTGGCATGCTCTTTCTAAAAAGACAAATAAAATTTTGGTCAAAAATATTACTAAAATCTATAGTACTACTTTCCTGGACATTCATTTTTTTAACTGATACACGATGTTCCGGATGGTAACTATTTTCAATCGCTTTTAAGTGATAACCATAACTACTCTTAAAGAACTACGACTTATACAGGGTGTTTCATAACTTCTTCGACAAACTTCAAGGGCAAATTCTACAATTAAAAAAAAATATGAACAATGTCCTAAGTTTTTTTCTATGTTTTTAAACTACAGGGTGTTAAAAATTAAAAAAACTGTTTTTTTAATAACTTTTATACCAATATTTTTTTTAAATATTGGGGACGCCTCCTATGCACCAGAAGACAAGGTTATATAAATCTAGGCTTATTTAACCTTAACCATGCGTCTACCAATCACAAAAAGATTTCCGAAAATAAACAGTTTTTGGGGATATAAATCATAAGCAGAATATTTCTTACTTAATAAATTTATGTTTGTTACACATTACCTTACATAATTATCAGCAACACACTCTCAAAAAATATTTTAAAAGTCGTCTAGATATCTATGACATAACCTAATTATTTAAAAAAAGTAATAGGAACTCATTATTTTATTTTTTTAAATAAAATCTGATTTATAGTCCAGGCGGAATACCTTATTGCAAAATAAAAATTTGCCTTACAGCAAACATTTGGTATAGTTTTGTTAAGTGTATCATAAATTTATATAAAAAAAAACACTTCCGAACTAAAATAATGCGTTAGGGGTGAACGGGGGTGCTTTTTAGGAGTAAAAATGTTTTTTTTTCAATTTAAATCTAAACAGTAAATCCTATTAAAAAAATGTTAATATAGAAGTTGTCGACATTAAAAAACCTACAACTTATGGAATGTCCATTTACCTCTCTGGCCAAGTTACCTTAAATGGTTATTTAAAGGTAACTTGACTAGAAGCTCGGAAAGCAAAGTGGGGACCCCTTATAAGTTTTTTTTTTTTGAAAAAAGGACAAAAGAGTTTTCGACAAGCAAAAAATAGGTCCTCATCTCTAAAATAAGGCCCCCCTACAAGATAATAGTTATACTTTGATAAGGTCGGGGTCCACCTTTTTCTAGTGGGACAAATTTTGACAACCTTCAACAAAAAAAAAAAAAGTCCTTATCCTCCAAATAGGGTCCTCTTTGACCTAAACATAATATACTTTAGCAAGATTGTAGCACCTCTTTTTGTATTTTGATACTAAATAATATCAAAAAGCCCTCTTATTAACGCTTCTTAACCCTAATATGTACCCTATTTTGCATGAGGACCCTCATTTGGGGTCCCCCTAGCTGGGGACCCGGGGCGGACCGCCTCCCGCCACCCTCTCCACCGGGGCGCTACTGCATATACGAAGAAGTCAAACAAATTGTTTTTGAAGTTGGTAAAGTATTTTCCAATATAAAAAGAAGCAGATAAACCTCTATTACCCGTAAGTGTGGTATTTAATAAAAGTTACAAATAGTTTAATCCCCACGAATTTAAATTTTAATAAATACTATAAAAAAGTTTATTAAATATTCTAACCATTAAACTAAAACCTTTAAAGTTTTGATTTGGCTAAGTTTATATGTCACACTCCACGACCTAATCTCGATATAACGTTACGTAATGTGACGAAACATTTAACACCTCTGGCATGAATTTAATAATTAAAGATTTTAAAATATCAAGTATTTAAACAAATTAAAAAACCCATAATTAATCTCAAAGTATTTCAGTTAAAATTATTTAGGGTAATTTAATATTAAAAAGGGCTTTTTAAAAATTGATTTATTTTTATAATTATCTTTTTCCAACCTATTTAATATTCTGTATTTAATAATTTTTTAACGTAGACTATTAGTTTTGAAAAGCTATTTATTATTCTTTTCAAAATAAATAATTTATAAATGCTAATGGAAAGTAAAGAAAAAGTTATTTGTAGTTTGTTTTAATGTTTAATATTTGGAGTTTCCATTTTAAGACTACCTATTTACCTATTTATTATTTTTATTGTACTTATTGACTTTGCAGCAAAGAAAAATTTATTAGCGTGACTTGATAGTAAGAGGACAGTTATTACTGGGGGCGTTTTACCAATACATAAAACAAGGCTTGAAGCGTCGCCGTCGCGTCGGCTCGAACAACATTGTAACTTACATTATATTAACTTTTTAGGAGGGTAAAGCAACTACGAGTATATCGCTTATCCCAAAGAAAAGTGTCACAAAGTAAAAAGAACTTGTAGTCAAGGCAATGAAGCAATAAAAGGTCATAGGTTCGGACAGTACAATTTGTACCTAATTTTAGCCTTATACAAACCGGAAGCTGTATTGCTGCGGCCAAGAATGTATCCAAGAAATGCTTCTTTTTAAAATTCCCTTTGGAAAATTTAATAATTTTGTGAATAAACGTCAAGTACCCGGGAGTTTTGTAGGGAAAAATATCGATCTGGATGTGCTACATATAAGCAAGGTACTTCCCTGCATCACACAACTTGTGACTAATTTTCCCTCGATCGCGACCCTGTGTGGGATGCGGGCGAGATGTAAAAGTATAAGAGCTAGTAAATTCTTCGAGTAACGTTAGCCCTCTTAGGCTGGAAATTTGGAAATTTGTTTAGTAATGATTCATAGCATGCTAAGTACAAAAATCATCACCTAGCAGGCAAGCCGTGCACATAATCACCCCGTATATTTTTGAAAGTTTAAAAAATAATAATTAAAACAAAAAACTTGGAGTTGTAAGCTTCAATTTGTTTTAGGATTTAGTTCATTTATAGTAAGGTTTAAAAGAAAGTGACAGGCGTTTTGGTGAGCACAAGTACCTGCCAGGCGAACTAAAGGTGTGGCTCATTTGGATGGCCATATTTCCAAAAATATAAGAGATAGACATATCAAATGTGGTATTTTCTTAAAGCTAGATCTTTTTAACGACTGTACTGGTGATAATATACAGGGTGGAAAAAAAAGTTTTTTTAGTGTGGCACCCTGTATATATTGCCATTAGAAAAAAAAAACTTTAAGAAAATACCACATTTGATATGTCTATTTCTAATAGTTTTGGAAATATGGCCATTCAAATCAGCCACACCTTTCAGTTCGCCTGGCAGGTGCTTGTGCTTATCCAAAAGGCTTGTAAATTTTTTCAAACCTTACTATAATTGAACTAGATCCTCGAAAATTTCAAGCTTACAGCTCTAATTTTTTTGTTTTTCCTATTTTTTAATCTTTTAAAAATATACAGGGTAATGATGTGCATGGCTAATGCCGGCCAGGTGATGATTTTCGTACTTAGCATGCTATGACTCATCACTATACAAATTTCTAGCCTTACAGGTCTAACGTTACTCGGAGGGTACACTAGCTCTGGGACTATAAGAAAAGGGGTACGATTAACCCACGTTGTGGAAGCACTGCCCTAAACTGCTTTGGTTATAGTTTAAAATCAGTTTATTACTTGACCCGCGAAAAAAGCTATATACAGAAATAAAAATTAGTTGTTCTAGTTATAATATGAGAACTGTATCGATTTAAGAAGACAAATAGTAACCAATTTTGTAAGAAAATTACTTTATTTTGTTCACATTGTCGAGAATTTAATTGTGCAACTTTTTTGTTGAAACATACCGTGAACTTTTAATCCAATATAAAAATCTTTTAAATATGCGGTTAGGGTACTTGTGTCTTTGTCAGGAGTAAAATTGATCCTCTTTATACATAATAAATTTTATAAGCACCCCTTTCTAATTGCCACTTGTCTTAAGATTAAGAAAGGTTTACGTAGGATCTCGGGTAAACCGACCGAAGTTATACTGTTTGTATTCATTGAAAGCTCTATACATATTCAATAAAGCTTAGCTAAAATGTACTCTAAATGTCTAATGTTTTGGGGTAAAAGCTTTAAATATTTAAATAGGGCTTTTTTACAATTTTGTAGTTGATTCTACAAATAAATAAAACGTTTTAATTTGATTGACGTAAAATATTAAAAGATAAATGTAAATGCTTTTAAACTTTCTATTATTTTACCTATCTTTCTAAAATTAAAAGACAAAATAAAACTAAGGGTTATTTTATATTCTATATTGTCGATTTTTTTTGGGCTTAAAGAATGCCAACCTTTTAAATTCTAACTACGAATTTGTGCTAAGAAAGTACATCCAAAACCACCATACCTTTGAGTACCACACTTGTTGTTTTGTAGAGTGGTCTTTATTATTATTTTTTTGTTATTGTGTTCTGCATTTATGTTTAAAAAATTATAAGCATTTTATTTACAAAATAAAGGTATCAGCATAAATAACTCTTTTCTAGTAACAAAATGAGTTTGCATGAGCCAAAAAAGTTGCATACCTACTTCTTACCCTTAATAAACACTTATTTTAAATATTACCTTGTTTTCTTCATATTTCATGTCAACAACCTCATGCACAAGGTGTTTTCCATAATTATTACGTATTTTTTCGTTCTTTAGCAATTATTATAATTTAAACATACAGTGGGTCTTTGGAATTTGCTTACCAAATAAAAACTTTTTAATTAAAAGTTTACGAAAATAGTGCTGGTTAGTAAAAACAAATAAAATTACAAAAATCTTTACTGTCCACCCAGTAAAATACCTTTACAAATTATTATACTCAATCGACTATATTTCGAAAACCAATGGTAGTAAAGACTTCACTCTGGTTTTGAGAATTGGTATCCACAAAAATAGCACACGGCAGGAACAACATTCGGCGTAACGATCAACTGAACAGGCCCCACCCAATCTGCTGCCCATAAATCACTTTGCTGCGTCCGCGCCGGGACACAGTAGTACCATGGTGCGTAGCACGCGCAGTCTACCAACCTTCTTGAGGTTGCGCCGCCGCGCGCCGCACCGCCGCGCTGGCGAAACGGTCAAGGATAAAATCTACAACGACGGCCGAATAGCACACAAAACTTAAGTTTAGCAGAAGATGGCCGCGAAAGCCTTACACAGTATAGTTAGAAGACAATTTTAAGAATTTGGCTCTTTTAAAAAACCACACATTTTTTTACTGTGTTTATACTTTTAAAAGTATATTAAAGTTATTATAAATTATAAAAATATCCTGATTATTATATTTAATTATTAATTTAGAATATTATTTTAAAAGAAGGTTTTATACGGGTACGCTCAAAAACAAATTTTAAAATTCAAATATTTTAAAAACTATGGGAGATAATAATACTATGTTATATAAATTTATTATTGAAGTAACAAGGAATATATCTTAGTAAAGAAAATATACAGGATGTTTCATAAGAAAAACATCAAAATGGCATCGTAACTTTTTAACGCAACCTTGTATAAAAATAAAATACTTTCTGTAGATTCTATGTAAAAAGTTTTACCAAAATTGTCCTTATATTTTTTTCATTTTTGTTTTATTAAAGGATATATAGGGTAAGGTCAAAAACGACAATTTTTCAATTGCCACTCTTATCTCTTAGATAAATAATTTTATTAAAATTCTGACTACGCCATTTTTAGTTTCTCTAAAATTGAGCCCATAAAAACGCCCAATTTCGCCTACCCTCGGCATACAAAAACGAAAACATAGGTTTCAGAACATATAACCTTTTTCCTTTTTAAAACTCGGTTAAAAAGAAAATACATTTGTTTTCGAAGCCTCGAATTGTAGGGAAATAAAGAGTTTATAATAATAACAAAACACCTAAATTTAATAAATTTTCCTTTTTGTTTTTTAAGAAATGCAAACCACGGCCTAAATTTGACTCTTGGTAAAATAAAAACTTATAACACTGTAATAACACATCATATTTAGATTTATTTTCTTTCTTTCTGGTTTTAAATATAAAATTAAGTATTAGTTGTTAAATAGTTTAAACCAATAACTCAATTAAACATAATAAATTGTGTTTAGTTGAGTTTTAAGGAAACTTTTTTAGTTTAATGCCCGCCTAAAGTCTATTTTATTGAAGGTTAGGGCCGTACGGAGGGGCCATGGGGGCAATTCCCCCAGAAGAAGTAAAAATATGCTTTTTGGCGAAAATGGGGCTGTAAATATTGTAAAATTGGTGTATTGTAGTCGTTTTGCCACCACCCCCCACCCAGGACACCAATATCTGTGTAAAGGTTTTGTATATTGTATAAGTGGTGACCTTTCCTTTTGTGCTCTTTAGATTTTTTGCAGGCCCCCTGTGCAAAAGAAGGTAGTATAAGTATACCCTTGATTTTTTTTGCTATTTACTCTATTTCGTCGTGTTGTTATTTTTTTATCATTCTTGCCCTCTCCCACAAAACCAATTCCTTCGTACGGCGTTATTAAAGGTACTCTAATGGATGTAAATATGTTAGTACCTTTACTTTTGAACAAATAAACGAATTAAATCATTTAATTAATAAATTATTAAAAAATGTGTGTTGTAAAGAATTGAACGCAATATGCGGTGTTTGGTTCACAAAACCTATTATTATGTGAATACATGCGTAACCCAATTTTATTATACCTAATAACCTAGATATAGGACAAAAAAACTCGGCATATTATACAAATAAAACCAATTTATTGATTATACACCCCTATTTATAGGAACAAATAAACACCACTTAATACATATACATTATGCTTAACATTATTTTCACCTATGAGTATTGTCACAAATTTATACATGTACATTTTTAGCAGTCATAATGATAGCAAGAAATGAAAAATAGGCCCTGTTTATACTAGGGTTCCGTAGAATGTCAAGTTTATCTGTTCCGTGCCTCACAATGTATTAAAATCAGGCAACATTTTTGTAAAATACCCTTTATATTGTCATTAATAATGTTAACCCTTAACTAATCCTTTTGCACACAAGTCTTCGTTTCGTGACAGGATTGTCACTTTCTCAAGGACCTAAATAAAAAAAACAAATAACAAAATGATTTTGTCAAATTGACTTATTATTTTACAACACTAATGCCCAGTTTTACAATATCAGTGTTAAGCTGTGGATCAGTTAAACTTAACTGGTATTTTAACCTGTCCATTTAAAATATATTGCTGTTAAGTTAATGTCAAAAATTACAGCAATATATTTTAAATCGAAAAGTTCATGTACCAGTTAAGTTTAACTGAAATGGCAATTGTAAAACTCGGCATTAAAAATATAAAAAATATCTAGACTGTCCATGGATGGGGTTTACAACAGAACAAATGGACAAAAAAGATATTTTTCAAAACAAGTCTATCTTTATACAAATTTTTGTAAAAAAATATTATTCATAAAAAAAATGGTAATTTTGTATACAGGTTTTGCAAAAATGTAATTTTTCTCCAGGAGTAAAGTACCTTTATTTTTTACTTTTATGCAAAATATTAAAAATGACTTTGTTAATGTTACAGGGGTATCAAAAAGTTTCATGAAACTGATTTTAAAGTTATTAAAAATTAATCATTTGATAAAAAATTTATATTAAAAAAGTGAACCAAAAACTCTCATTATTTGCTTTTCAAACACCTGCTTTCTCAAAATTCGTACACAACACAGTTTTTCAGCTGTAAACAAACATTTTCAAGGCGTTTTCGCCAAATTATGGAGTTTATTAAAACTTTGTATTATTACTTTATTAATTACAAACTTTATTTTAAATAAATTTTTTAATTGACATTGTGCTTAAAAATTAAAAATAAAGTTAGCTTACTTTTGGAGAAAAATCATGATTTTAAAGTTTTTGCGGACCCTGTATACAAGATCAACATTTTTTTGTGGATTATATTGTTTTTATATGCTTTCTTACATGTCAATATTAAATCATTACTACGAAACCCTAAAGTAGATTGTGTCATTAGACATGCACTTATATAATAGTTACTACTTATATGAAGTATTTAGAAGACCAGTTTTGTAGGTTTATATTTAGAATTTTTAAATTTTATTTGTAAACATATTTCCCAGGTATATGGTTTTCTTTTAACCATTTGGTATTAACAACAAAAATATTTTTTAGGTCAAACCAATTAGATTAGAAAGCACAACTTTTCATGATTTTTAATAACTGTTCTTTTTGCTGTAATCTTTTCAAATTAAAAAATATTTAAATTTATTTTTCTGTTATATATTGTTGTTGCACTGTTACTTTTTAAAATTATGTTGTTTTAACAAAAAATTATTTTTAGTACTGGTAAAAATCTGTGTTTAAGTGAAAAATGTTGTTTTGGATCTAGAAAAAAACAAATTTACGAAATACGATATACTGGTACACATGGCTAAAATAAATGTTGAGTACAGCTTCTTAATATTTATTTTTAGATAGAAGCTCCGGTCCGAGAAGTCTCGCCCTGCGGGTAACGCCGTCCACCATCATAATGGTTAAACGCAACCTCCAATCGGTCTGATATCTATCACTCAATACAAACAATAAAGCTAAAATGCTAACTTAGCTAATTTGCGCTTCGCCAAACCACTTTTTGGTATTATTTTTTGCTGTGAAAATTGTATTTTATTACGCATTATTTTAATATAATGTTTTGTAAGGTTTAAAAAAAAATGCAATTTTAAAGAAAAAATGTGGTATCGGGTAAGACCGCCCAAAGCAATGTTTTCTGGCCAAGGTAGAACCAAAACATATATTTGCTATTAAGCTGTGTAGATATTTAAAATTTTGTTAGAAATAACAACAATGTAATTTGTCTACAATATTTTATTATAAATATATTAAAAATTTTATACTGGGTTTTACCTTTTAGTCTTGGGCCAAATTTTATTATTTAGAAAAAATTGAATGTTTACTACGTATAATACCTATAAGATATCAAATTATATAATTTAATTTATTTAAAAATATTTTATTTTATAGTAACAAATATCTTAATTGGTGAGCGGTCATAACACGTTATTCAACCTATCGGTTATATCCGCCCATTGTTAGGGTCTTAAAGACGTAAAGTATTTATTCCAAAAACGTTTACTCATCTAAAAATTAAACATAACTTTATAAAAACAATAGATTTAAGCAATCAATGCTGTTATTAATAGAGACCTTATATGTTACTGACATTTCACATTAATCAAACTTGCTTCGTGGGCGGGACTTCCCGGACCTCCCCTATACTGTGTCAACGTAAAATAAAATGTTTGATATGAATAGGTTTTTCCTAAAAATACCATTTTAATGTTGGTTAAAATATGATGAACATTTTGACGTAATAATATGAAATATCACAACAGTAGATCCCATTCATCTTAACTTACTGTTATCTGTATATTTTTGAATAAAAATAACACCATGACAAAAAATTATATTGATTGGAAAAGTCAGTAAGTTACTTACTAGTTACTAGTGCATATATATAGTTACCTACTGACTAGCGACATTTTAAACCAATAGAATACGTTTATTTCCTAGATATTTTTCTCAGTTAAGGACGTTCCCAAAGAGTAATGCCAGCGTTTAAGTCTCTAGAGACGTTTTTTCTCCTTCTATTGTAAAGAATATATTTGTTTTGAAAGGTTTTTAAGGTTATGTATTTACTTTTAAATAATTTACATTAATGATTTCGTAATGAAACAATGTTGCAGATTTGTTCGAAAAACAAGTGATAAAATTAATAATAGTCCAGACGGAATACCTGATTGCAAAAAAATGCCTTAGAGCAAACTAATGGTATAGTTTTGTTAAGTCTACCCTAACTATGTAAGAAAAATACTTTCGGACTAAAATAATGCTAAATGGTGGTAAAGGAGAGGTGGGGAGGGTAATTTTTAAGGGTAAAAATGTTCTTTTGGCAATTTCAAGCTAAACAATCACTCCTATTAAAAAATTTAAATGTCAAAGTTGTTGACATTAAAAAAACCTACAACTTAAGTAATCCTTAGTTTTACCGTAACCTCAAAAATTTTCAGAAAAGTAGAAAAAACTGTTTTTCAGTTTTTATTTTTATCTTTTACATAACATAGCTAAAATAAACAAGTTTACATATTTAACGGGTATTTTTAATTTAAAAACATTTTTTTTATATAATTTTTTTTAATATTGTAAAAAATAATAGTACTTTCTTCTTGAGCAAAAATCAAATTTTTGGGATACCTCGTATACAAGTACCGCTGTTTTTTTAAGAAAAACGTTTGTTATATCCTCAATTATTGATTCCCAGTTTTTGGTAATAATATGCAAATTTTAAAAGCTTATATTTTGAAATTTAGTGACGCAAGGCCAATTACAAGAAAAATCCTATGTATAGAGGAGACATAAGTATGTGTATTCGAAGTTTTAAAAAATCCTAAAAACAGATTTTTTGGAAACGTCCTTAAAAACACACAGATATTTGATATGCATCAACAATATACGACGTAAATTTATTTTGATAATATTATTTTAAGCTAAATTATTTTTTGTTCTTTTTAAATTCATTAAATAATAAAGTGAAACTCCCTATTTTATTAGGTTGTTTTAATTTTTATTTATTTTTTTTTTTTGTACAATTTACCACAAAAGCAAAAACATTTTTATAATATACCATTTAAATACACTTGTAATTTTAATAACAAAAGATGAACATTTAATGTAGCTAGATAGTAATTTGCTTGCAAAATAAAATAAAAAATTGAAATATACATATATCGAACATATCGTCGGTATAAATGTAAAACTAACTAACAATAAGTAACAATTTTATGTTATGGAGATATAAGCAATTTTATATAAAATTTGCTTCAAAAATAAATTAAAAGCCTTTGTTATCACGTTTTATATTGCTATTAGAAGTAATGGATTCTATAAGTTTATAATTTTTACAAAAAAAAATATCAAATAAACGTCAGAAATAACAGTTTTGTACTTAGTGACTTTTATCTCATGGTAACCTAGTAATTTTACCATATGGTGCATAAATATAGTAATATAACTGCCCATAAAAACACTAGAAACAATTATTAGCTCACTAAACTTAAAACTTATATACGGGTATGCTTAACTCATTTTTGAGGAAAATATTACCTAGTAACTTTTACCTTTATACCGACGATATCTTGGTTTCGACAGACCACAGATAGACATACGGCACTCTAACAGATTTCTTTTCCAATGGCGCTTTGGACCCCTAACTAAATCTGTAGAAAACCATTTCACTGGGAATATTCATATCAAAGATTACCACCAAAGTTATGAAGTAGATTATCTGGTTGTCTAAGAATATTGCATTATGAAAATTAAGTTTTTCTTACCTTATTCTAAAGGTTATTGTTTAATTAATACCCCAAAGTTGTCTGTTATTAATATTTTAAACTAAAAAGTCTTAGTCTTTACAATAACAAAGAATAGGATGTTTAAATCTATTTACAACTTAACAAAAAACTTTTCAACAGGTTTAAACATCATTGGTTTTTACCCTATAAATTTTTGTAATTTATCAGTTGGTGGATTTTCCAATATCGAATACCCTCTTTAGTATCATATGTAACATCAATGTACTATCACCTAAATGATTTTTACATGAAATAACATATCGTATGCAACACTGTAAAGTGGAATTGAAAATAAATAGTGTCCGACCGTACTTTCGGTTTTGTTTCGGCAAAAACGTTTACCAAAACAGATTTCGTAAGTTGTCGTGCGCTCTCGCATAACTTCGTTTCTCGCAGCAACGCTCGGTGAATCCTGGCGGCCATGTTGGGCAATCCTACCCCTAATTAGTGCTATATATAATATTTTATACTTGACCACGTAAATTTCTGTTTCGGCCAAACCGAAACCGAATGTTCGGCTGTGGCTTCAGTTTTGGCGAGAAAAGAAGTTGGGCAAGAGCGCACGACGACTTCTGAAATCAGTTTGGATTTTCCAAAAGGTTCGACGTAATGATGCTTTAACATCCATTTTTTTAACGGAAATATATTGGTGTTTCATTTGAATCTGGATATTCGAGATTGGTAAATCCGCGGACAAAACTAATAGTAATATTAGTGATATAAACAGATTTAAATTAAACATTCTTCTAACAAAGATAAGCAGAAAAATATGTAATTATACAGCTGTTGTAGTGGTTTTTGCAAAATCCGATCTACTGAGTGACGCAATATACTCAGACATATATATATATATATATATATATATATATATATATATATATATATATATATATATATATATATATATATTTATAAGATTTTCCCAAACTAATCAATAAATCTTAATTCAAGTAAGACCAGCGATTTTAGTTAACAAAATTAGCACTTTTTCAATTTATGATTACTTATTTTTATATTTAAACACTGTACATTGCTACAAAAAAAGCAAATATATTAACTATAGCTAGAACATTACTGTATTTAAAATTATTTTTTCTGCGTATTTTTATGTGTACTGCGGTAAAAAGGAAAAAAATCAAATAAGCAACCTAATAAAAAACCACATTTTATTCTTTAATTTAAAACATTGTTATATATTAAAAATTATTAAAACTAAATATATTTACATAATAAACAAACCTTACCTGTCTTTTAAGTATGATTTGTTTGTTCCAAAATTTAAGCTAATAAATTTTTTGTTCAGACATTTTACCATAAAAGTATACTTTTATCTCTTAGAATATTTCCAATATGTCTTTATTTAACCAATGTTTATTATAATAAAAAAATAAAATCCCTAATTTACTTTATACAATAAATATCGCCAATTATTTATGCTAGCATTATCGCTTTATTGGTTATATTTAAAGAACCAAATACAGGGTGTATGACCGTCGATAACACCTTAGGCGTTTACGGAAAACGAAAAATGAGATTTTTTTTAAATTTGGCAACATAGGTAGTTGCTAAGAAAACAACGATCTAAAATATTTTTAATAATGCAGCGTTGCCGCTTAAATCAAAAAGGAGCATTATTTTTAATATTTTAAATGAAATACCCTGTTTATTTTAGTATTTTTGAATCCCTACACCTATTCCTAACGGTTTTTCAGTTAATAATTATTTTCCACATTTTTTGTTCAAAAAATATGTATTTCTAATTAAATGGCTTTTATTAATCTATTGGCATTCGTAAAAATTTAAAAATTCAGGGTGTGTCAATGTCTTCTGTATTGTTATTGTATGAGAATATTTGTTTTAAAATGTAAAAGAAGGGTAGCATAAAATTCGTGATTTTACCTGTAGATATAAAAACCTATATTAATAAAGAATCTTAGGGACCAGTAAAAGCCTTTTTAAATGATGATCATGTTTCTATACCTAAATGGTATAGTTTCTGAGATAAAAGCAAGTTATTTAAAAATCAAAGTTAAGCATTATAAGTATTTACATAATAATAATAGTCATGAAATGTCGTGGCACAGTATCTATCACATAATCCTTATGTTATGTCACTACTTGGTAAATATATATATATATATATATATATATATATATATATATATATATATATATATATATATACATATATTCTTTTATAATGTATAGGGTGTTTAAAAAAAAACAATTTTTAATATTTGTATATCTACAAGTAAAATTACAAAATTTAAGCAATCCTGTATGATTCAGAACACATTTCTTCAAACAAGACCATTGTAAAGGACCTTGAGATGCTACACTAATGCGAATAGAGTAATTAAATCTATTTAATTAAAAATATGTTTTTAACAAAAAATGTGTGATAAAATTTATTAACTCGAAAAGGAATAGGTAGGAATAATGTAAGGCAAAAAGATTCGGAAATGAATGGCGGATCTAAAAGTACTAAAATCTACAGGTTATTTCTTTGAAAATATCAAAGATGATGCTACTTTTTGGCATAAGCGGGCAACGCTGGGTCATTAAAACATTTTTAGATCGTTACCTCCTTTTTCCAAGGTGCAAGTCTTGCGCAAGTTTTATTGCACGCATGCGTATTGCGTATATTGTATTATTTTTGTCAGATGGTAAAATCTTTATTGCATGTCATTAAATTAGGACCGGTTTTAATTTTCTTGCATTGCAGGTAAAATATTTCCGTTACCAACCAAAGAAAAGTTGCTTAATTATTGATTTTGTTATTTAAAGTTGATGTTTTGTGTCAGTTTTTTTTTATTTTTTTTATTTATTATAAGAAAATGAGCTGTAGTAACAAAATAATAAATAAGTAGGTAAAAGCATCAGCTGTGTGGGTAGTGGAAGGATTTTTTTGTTTTTATGCTGAACTGGTCAGTCAATATCAGCTGATTCAATGCAATGTTTGTTGCTTCGTGTGAATACTAATGCAATTCAATATTTGTTCCGTAATTTTAATTTTGTTGCATTTCGCGGTCTTGTCCTGTGAAAAACAGGCCTTAGATAACAAGCAACTGCCTATGTTGCCAAACTTTAATAAAATCCAATATTTTTATTTTCCGTAAACGACTTAGGTACCATCGAGCGTGATACACCCTGTATAAATTTATTTTTTTAGAGTTTATATAAGTAAGCAAAAAATAATAGGGTACTTTAAGTCATGTTGCACTAATTCTCATTTTGTATTTCACAATTAAATTTGAAACTATACATTGGGCGAGCTTCAGTCCTTTTCTGTGCACCTTCTATTATGATGACCATCCATACCTTGACCTTCTGAAAAAAAAATATGTTTTAATAAACCAAATTATATTAATATGTTTATAAAGTTATCTTAGATGTGCCTGATACATTGAAAAAGACATCTACCAAAAACTTAAGGCTTCTTTAATAAAATATTTTGATTTTTTTTTTTTAATTTAAGCTTTTTAAAAATACAGTTATAATTTTAAAATAAGACAACACATTGAGATCGGTAAAATTTAGGTAAAAAGGTATTACAAAACTACTTTTTGGCTAACGTTTTTTGTGGTACGTGACCTACTGCTAAAGTGGCAATATTACTTTTTTTCAAATATAAACAGTTGAAAAGAAGAAGCCTTTGGTACTTGGTTACGTGACCAGTAAAATAATTACGCCACAATGTAGGTACTTTAAGTGATACCGTTTTACTCAAAAGAAAAATTTCTCTGCAGGTGTATATGTAAAAGTAATAAACGATGCCTTTTTGATCTTTTACGACCCTTTTATAAAAAATATCTAACAAATAATGTAAAAACTAAAAGAGAAAGTAGTCCTTTAAATAAGTTTTTGTTTTAACAAAAGGTTTTAAAACATCAAGAAGTCATTCTCTCAGTGGCGTAGCTCCTATGGGGCTAGGTTAGGCAGTGCTTCTAAGCTTGAGGGCTTGAAGTTGAAAAGGGGCCCTAGGGGTAATACTAAAAACAAATGGAAGGAAAAATAAAGAGAAGGGTTTTTGTTATGTGTTGGTTAGAGGCTAAAGAAACTAAAAAAGTAATAAGGACTTTTTTTTGCTCTTTAAATTTTTAGGGGCCCCCACTTTATTTTTTTTTTACCCAGAGCCCCTGCTTCTCTAGCTAGGTCACTGCATTTTCTATTAACAATTACTTTACTCGTATAGTCACATTTTGTTGCAGAAAACTGGGTCTATTTTATTATCACCATGCGGATAAAAGAAAATCAAGAGATAAAATCTGCTCAAAAAAATAAAAAATTATAGAAAATATATTTTTTAAAAAGTTAAGTATCATAGTTTGCTTTAAAAATATTTAAATTAATTTTTGCTTACACTAAAAAAAATAGTTGACATCAGAAAATCCCTTCTAATACATAGGGGCCAGTGGCGGCAAGTACGTGGGGGCACGGGAGCCATTGCACCCAAAGAGGTAAAATGTATGGGTGCAATGCACCCGTATGAGAAAAGAGCAATCCTATTTTTTGTTTGCCTTAAAACTTGTCAAAACTTTGTACAAACAAAAATTGGAGTAAGTAAAATGTACCTATATATTTTTTTATTATTATTTTTTTTTGCTTTTCAACTTTTTTAGGTAAGAATAGAATGGGTAGGTGTGTAAACCAGGTTTCTATTACTAAAAGTAAATAAACAGGTTGTTATATTAAAAAGAAAATAACCTTTTTTTTGGCCATGGCAACCGTATAAAATCTCAACATTCGCAGCGTCTGATAGGGGCTGTATAAAATTTAATTAAGGTATGTTAAGTTTTATCACAAATTTTTAAAAGGTTTTTAAACTTTACCCCTTTTATTCTAAGATTGACCTGGATCGACAATCGATCAAATCTTTACTATCCGACAAATGCTAGTATTCCCAGTATATTACTATATTTTGATTAATTTTGTGTATCTAAATTCTTATTTACTCCTGGGTTAATATACATAAAACAATAGCCCCTGCACTAGTAATAAAACGGACTTTATAATAGAAACCATTTTAAAACCTTTGCTGACCCAGGCACTAGGGTCCGCGCGTTTAGAGGCCATCGACGTCATCATTTACTGCGCAAAATCTCCTCTTATTCCCTTATCCCGTATTTAAAATGTTATTTATTTTTTTAAATCAAATCTTTAAAATGCCTACTTCCTAGAAAACGATACGAATCTCTCGAAACCACGATTGAAAGAGAGTTACAAAAGATTTCGCGTAGATAATGATGACGTAGGTGGCCTCTTTACTAAACGCGCGGACTTTACCAAGTAATGAACAACCCAATAGATTATTAATTTACTTTTAGGTTCCACCATTCTAGATTTTAAAAATTTC
The DNA here is from genome assembly GCA_014170235.1 of Listronotus bonariensis. Lineage (NCBI taxonomy): Eukaryota > Metazoa > Arthropoda > Insecta > Coleoptera > Curculionidae > Listronotus > Listronotus bonariensis. Next base: position 25,026 of record JACEGR010007279.1, on the reverse strand, counting down.
TAGTTTTTTTAGTTTACTGAATACATTCCAAATTATTTTGCGTACTTTTGCTTTTTTAAAATAATGAATTATTTATTATATAGCTATAAGGTTGCATGAGCTATTTCTAAACTTTTGTTATAACTTAATTACAAAAAGCTTTTTATAATGAAATTTTCCGTATTATGTTTGTTTTATTGGAAATATAAAACCATTTTAATAATTAAATTAGATAGTATTTGTTACTATTTTAAAACCAATATTGGTATTATTTTGTAAAACATTGCTTTTAAAAATCCATTACTTTAATGGAATTGCCAGCTTTTTATTGTATAAAACATACTGTATTAATTACTTAAATAATTTACAATAAACTAATAATGCCCAGTTTTACAATGACGAGTTCAGTTTAGGATCAGTTAAACTCAATTGGTGGTTAACCCTGCCCATTTAAAATATATTGCTGTTACTTTTGGCATTTACTTAACAGCAATACATTTTTAATGGGCTGGTTCAACAACCAGTTAAGTTCAACTGATGAGCCTAAACTGAGCTCCCAATTGTTACAAAAGTAACTAAGTAACTAATGAAAATGCTTTAAATGTGAAAGGTTCTTATTAATATTATTAAAGATATTTAAATAGTAAAAAGCAACAAGCGTCATAAAAATAAGGACGACAATCAGCTATTGCTGTCTAAACACGTCGTTTAAATAGTGTGCGAGCAACAAAAAAGGGAATATTTGAAAGTAAGACAGCACTGATGATGCCTTGGCTTTTTTACTATTACCTTTTGTGGAGATGCAAAGCAATTACACACATCTTTAAATCTGCGTAACGATGTTCCATGTCCCCTGGCTAAAAACTATCCTATATTTCATTAGAGTGGACCCATGTCCTGGTCAAGTCAAAAGGAGGGCTGTGGGAGGCTTTGCCTCTATCAGACGGCTATCAGCCCCACCAAAAAGGCAATTACCCTCACAATATGAATACCCTTTTTTGTAAAAACCTAAAAGTTGTTTAAAACCATACTGTCCCCTTTCTAACCACGTCACAATAAAAGACGTTTAACCCATTAAACGTTAAACAATGTCGTGAAAGACTTGTTTTGTTAATTGATTGATCCACGTTATAAGTGTTAATTATTTAAAAAGCTTTTTAGGGATTTTTTCTTATCCTCAAAACTTCTTATTAAAGCTTCATAATAAAATGTTTTTATTTTAAATACAATAAAATACCCATAAATAAGCAACCCAAGGGTTGTAGTTTTTTAATTAAAAGAGAAATATAAAAGCGTTTTTTCGTTTTTCCCAAAAGTAAGCTTTTGGCGAGAACGTTGTTCCGGCATACCCTTTAATTATAATTATAGTTACTCAGACTTCTGGAGCTCGTAAAAATATACTTTTAGTACAATTTCAACAAATACTTTTAACCGAATAGAAAGTAAACACAATTTACTCGGTTATCTTGTAAAAGATTTTATTTTAATTTTTGGGTAACTGCTGTTTCGACATATCACTGTCATTTTTAAAAGTCTTTTTAAACAAATTGTATTACATTGGACGTAAAAATGTTTTATTACAAATAGTACCCTCTGAAAACCTATTTAGGGGGAACCTTTTGACGAGTCTGCCACGAATATTCATACCGCCATATATGGAAGCGGCGCTTTAATCCAATTTTGACATGTTTTGGGTGTCGGACTGGACGAAAGCGTTACTTTTTGTCGGCAAGTTTACCACAATATTTTACATGCAATTTTTTGCCAAAAATGCCAAGGGTTACAGTCACGAAAGCATAGGGCTCAAAATTGACATGTTCCGGATATCGGACTGGGCGGGTTTTGTGACTGCAACATTTACCAGTGTTGGTACAAAATAAAAAATTGCATGCAAAACATTGTAGTAAACTTGTCTGACAAAAAAGTTATGCGTTCGCCTAGTCCGACACCCGAAACAGGTCAAAATTGACAGGCTGGGTTAAAGAGCCTTTTTCATATACTAGTCCGGGAGGCATATTCGTATCGAGCGTGCTTGATAGTGACTTCTGATCTATCGAGTAAATAATTGTATCAAGCGCTCGCGGTACCACAATGTTTACATCAGCACGCGCGCTTGATGCAAAAAGCTTATAAACTTGGATTAGGTACAAGTTACCATTTTTTTTAATTCCTAGCAAAATATTATCATAATTTACTCTTAGATTATTTCTATTTAACAAATTCATATATACGCGGTAAGTATTTTCTTATTTTTAGTACAGAGATCTTGGTAACTATATAGGAAATACAAAAGCGTTTAACTGGGCAAAAATTGCAGTTTTATGAGTACTATTCAAAGCCACTTTTAGTTTACCAAAATTTGACAAAATTAAGGATTTGTAGGTTTTTGTTTATAGGTAAGTAAACTAATAATTTTCTGGCAGCTCTAATCTAATTTTTTAAAGTAAGTAAATTTAGTTTTCTAATAAATTCAAAATGCATTGAAATAAACTATTGACTAAAATAATTTATAAACTGTTAGAAGCGCTCGTAATAATGCTGAATTTGCGATTGTTACGTGCGCTCGATAATAAGGCAGCGGATCGGTCGCCCGAAGATTGGCGAGAAGGCTATAGAATACGCTTGATACGAATATGCGTCCGGGAGGTGGCAACGTCGGAAAAACAAGAACTTTAGGTTAGCTGATTTTTTAAATTGTTATCCCTTCTCTTTAAGGTAGATCCTCGGCTGTCTGACTGGCGGTAGCGGTTGCGATGGCGCCCACCGGTGACTTTGACATTTAGAGCTGTCACTGATATGTCAAAAAATGAGTAGTATATGTAGACCTTGGACATATATTATCGTTTCAAGTTTCATCAAAATATACCGAACGGTTCAAAAGTTAAAAGGGGGACGACTATATAATTAGCAATAGTAAAAATGTCTGGCAATAAAAAAGATATGTTTGTACACCTATCTAAAGACAAGAAATTGAAAATTATGTTTTCTAAAATGTTTTTTAAACCTTGGATTATTACCTGTACAGGTGAGATGCGCACTAATAAACGCAACCGCTACCACCAGCCAGAGAGCAAGACAGCCCAGGATTTAATTCATTCTCGAAAACGGTGCTACCTCCTATACCATACCTACATAAGGCGCGTTCTGTTATTAGGTCAGATAGATCTGACCGCTACGAAACCGTTCTTTATTTAAATCCAGAGTAGAGCGAGGAAATCTTTATCGTTTGTTTATTAAATCTGAAAATATTCTTCAAAAATTAATTTAACTTAAAAGGTTTGGCAATTGATGCTTCCATTAATTTATTTTAACAGAAAAAAAAATATTAATTTTTATTTTGTGATCCGCCAGGGAGTCCAATCCTAGTCTATGCTTTCGAAGATCACAGGATTCTTGAGGAAAGTTAAACTTGAATGAAATAATCCTAGTGTACCTTTTCTGTACTCTCTCGAATATGACGTGCGAGGAAGTAAGCACCATTTCATAGTGATTTGGATACTGGTTAACTAATAAGAAAATAGTTTTGTTTTGCCTTTGCATTATGACTAATGCAATCTAATTCGTTGTTTTTTTAAATTTTAAATTATTTATGACTTTTTAAAACAATCTTACCAAAAACTAACTAAACAAACAACTGTTAAGTGCTTTGGTAGTTGGCACTAATAATAAGCAAACAATAAATACCAGCAAAGTAAAAAAACAAGGTTACGTATTTTCAATCTATATACTTTATTTGCGTTTGTTAATTGCCGATCGCTCCGTCTTATCTAAAATGACTTCAACAAAATCTTCTCGCATCTAAAAGGAAATTGCAGAACGCGCCTATATAGCGGTATAAATATTTGTGGTAGAGTCGTCAAAATGAACCCCTTAAATCACTGATCTCGATGGATTGCCAATGTTTGTGTGCAAGAAAGTTGAGGGTAAACGCACTTGGCGCCAAACAGACTATTTTCATTATCGAAAAGAATTTGTCGACGGCGTCCTGGTTTTCTGTTCGAAGTACGGTAGCTAATGAGCGTCACGGTCAGGCCGCGGACGAAGGGTACGGGGTGCCGGTGTTTGTATTTTGCCACGGCTTTTAATTGCGCATGTTCGTCCACCCATCCATTTGTTTACTGCGCGAGGTCGTAAAAATCCGAAAAATGCCACTGCGGATCTAAATGTAGATTATCTATGCCCTAAATAGGTTTTAAAAGGGTTATTACCGTAGTCCGTTTTATTGCTGGCCCAAGCACTATAAAGTAACGGACAAACGAAAAGATTATTTAATTACTTTTAAGTTTTACCATGCTTATGAAAGTATTCCAAGTATTTCTTTTAATTTTACCAAATAAATTCTAAGTTACCTTGTGTATGTTTGCTCCTTCAAAATAACGCATTAATTATTATATAGCTAAAAACTTGTTTTTAAACTTTTTGTTATTATTTAATGGCAAAAAGCTTTTTATAATAAAATTTTTAACATGTATGTATGTATGTTTTTTTATTGTAAATGTAAAATTATTTTAATAAATAATTAAGTTTGTTTGTTACTATTTTAAAACAAATATTTTTATCATTTTGTAAAACATTGCTGGTGTAAAATATATAACTTTAATAGAATTGCAAGCTTTTAGTTAATAAAACATACTTTATTAAATATTAAAATTATTTACAATAAATTATTAAGTAACTAATGACATTGCTTTGTATGTGAAAGGTTTCTTTAAATATTATTATTATTAAAACTACCTGAATTCAAATGATAAATTAAATGTTTGATATGCGTAGCTGGTTTTAAATTCAACATATTATAATAATATTGCCAAACCAACGAGGTATTTAACGGATTAATTATTAAAGTATCATGTCAATATGTTCAAAATAACCTTAATACTCTTTGACTTTAATAGATAAAAAGATTATTATAAATTTAACTGGAAAAGTGTTACCTTAATTTTTATTTAATATGCAGTGCATTCCAATTAAAACGAGACACTACCTATAAAAATGATATTTGTACACATGTAAAAAAATAATATAACACGTCAATTTTAATTTTTAGGGAAACATTTTTGTGTCGAAATTCAGTTCTCCAGGGTAATCTGCTCCCCCTACCAACACAAACGTCAAAAGGGTTAAATAAAAAAGAGAGTCAAGTGATTTCTTATCTTAAAGAGTTTTAAATTCTTTCTTTAACAGACTTTCGTTTGTAGCTCCTGTAGCTTTTTTATTTTTAAAAACAATAAAATTAAATTTGGTACATAGGTATATATTAACTAAATGTGCAATATTATATGGATTCAATTGTTTTCTGTTACTTTCGGTTTAGCCAGAACTGACCATATCTTTTCTATTGAAAAAGTACATTTAAATAAACAATGCCATTTCGAGTACAATGACACTCTTTTCGGTACTTTTTGAAATCTAACCAATAATTATTTTTAATTTTTGATTAAGCGTTTCGTTTATGTGATAAAACTGGAAATTTTGTTTACAAATCTAAAAGAATTTAACGTCGGACACGTTTTCTTCTGGAAAATTCATTATTAAGCTTGAATAGAAAAATAACCTAAATTAACTATATTCCTATAATTTTTTGCTAAACTGGCACTTAATATTTGATTTTCACCTTCTAAAACCCCATTTTTAATTTATTTTACCCATTTTTCCATAAAATTGCGGATTTTTACTAATTATTTTAATCGCCGCCAAGGCTACTACGATTGAAAGTAAAGCTTTACAATTTTATGGAAAAAGGGGTAAAATAAATAGATTGTAAATGAATTTTAAAGGGGTGCAAATTAAATGCTGGCCAATTTAGCTTTAAGCTAAGACTTGTCTGCAGAAAAAAGAGGGAATGTAGTAAAACTAGGGTAAATTTGTTTTTTAAGTTCAAAAAATTCAGATTTGTGATCAGCGTTCCAAAATACCTCCGTATACCAAATTTTATTAAAATCGGCGATGGACGAAGTTCGGTTTATGAATAATTACCGTTAATATGATTATTATGACGTTAAAAATGTCTGTTTGGACTTTAATAAAAAAGTAGGTTTAGTATAATAAAATACTTTAAAATATCTATAGCTTTAATTGCTTGTATGTATGTCCGGGTAAAAAATACTCACTTATTTAGCATGAAAAAAAACTTATTTTTCATAAAGTTACATTAATTCAGTATCAAGTTTTTATGCTTTTCTAATATTATATTAGTATTAAGTAAAAAGACCCCTTAATGCAAATGACTAATTGTATTGCATATAGAGTGTTTAAAATTAACCGGCAAAATTAATGCAACAATGATACTTAAAATAAGATAAACAGACTGAAAAACCTGTTAAGCTATAACTAAAAAGTAAAACCAACCTAGTTGAACGTGACGTCATAAGAAAATACTGATGGTTGCATTTTTCAAAAGAAAAATAAACAATTTACACCACATTCACTTTTCACTGCACTTCCTACTTGACAAAAACATGTAAATGTATTATTGTATAGCAGGCGGACCGCTCAAAGTAGAAGAGAAACAGATGTCGAACGCGTTGGCCGATTGTGCCTCTTCCGCGCTCTCGCTTGCACTTCAAGCTTTAAATGAAACGCCGCATGAGTTATGTTTTTTGTGCGTGAAGCCAGCTTCATCGAATTAAAAGACGTTATCACGTCAAAATCTATTTTTGAAATAATCTTTTATTTAAATGCACTAAAAATAAAATAAACTTGATTTTTAAACTTTTACCATAAAAATATAGCGTTATAACACAATTTATATGATATTAAAGCTTTTCGCGAGATTTACCTGAGTAGATAAGCAAATAAAATAAATATTCTAATCTGATTTCTTTTACCTTTTTAAATTTTCAAACTAAGTAAACAGGAGTATTTAAATCTTGCGATTTTTTTTTTTATTATAGTAATTTTGTATTTTTTTGTGCATTTAAAGAAAATCTTGCTTTAAAAATAGTTTTTTACTTTTAATTTGTTATGGATAAGTAGAAGGACCTCTATCCCAAACAATAAATTATCAGTTTTGAAACATGCCATATTCAAATAAATATATTTCGTGAGACATTTAATTATTCGCGTTTAAATTTGCAAAACATTTATTATTTAAAAAGTATAGTAGAACGTAAAATAGCAATTCATATAACTAAATTCGCGAAATTTAAAATTATATTGTTTAGCTGTCTGAACAAGTAAATTGAATTTAAAATAAAATACCTAAAATAGCGATTTTATTTCCTTAGGCTTTTTTTAATAACCTTGGCACTACATTAAAGCGGAAACTTAATTTACAATATATTTTACTAGCAAATTTAATAAAACCTAATATAAATTATATTATAAAAATTATTATATATTTTAATCGGCTACGGTTATATTATAATGTTATAGTGACAATATATTCCAGGAGCTTCCCTACAGGGTGCAAAATCAAAATAAACAAATTAACAAATTTCTTTTATAATAATAATTTACAACCTATTTAAATTTGATCATTAAAAAGTCAATATTCATGCTAAAATAAACTAGCAGCTACGGGACATAAACTCGAACAATAAATTTTTCGGAAACGTGCAGAAGGTTTACAACCGGAACTTTTCATATTATGCAGTACACCTACAGACTTATCTTGTACATTCGCCACATAATATATGAGAATTTCGCATGTACAACCAAAGTAAGAATGCTTTTTTTCTAGAACGTCTTTTGCAATTGTTTTTTTTTCCTACCTATTAATTGTTCTTTATATGCTGCACACGTCCGATATACTTTCTTACTTTACAGCTGATGCGCATATTTTGTAATCGTCACTATATTGCTCGTTTTGGCAGCTTTATTGCTAATTTTATTATAACTTTTTAGCATTCCAGATTTTTCAGGATGGACATTTAACCATTTAATTCTTATAACCTGAACATTCTATAACACTATTGCTGTGGAATACGCGTGGTCTAACTAGCTGGGCACTGCTTAAATTAATCATTTGAAACGATTTCCTAAATACAGGTGATTTGACTAATTTGGTCCTTTGTTTTTTTACCTTTTATTTCTATTTCTAGGTTCTTATTCTTTTATATCTTTGTTTAATTCTATTTTACTTAAATTACATTTAGTACACGTCACTGTCGTTAAAATAAGAATTTTTGTTAATATTTATGCATATAATCAGTGGCGTAGCTACTATTGGTCTTGGTGAAGCAGCGCCCCGGAGCCAATAAGCTCAGAGGGGCTCTTGGAGTTGAAAGGGCCTCCAGGCCTAGTGGTAAAAAGAAAATTTGTGAATTTTGGTGAAAGAAGAACCTTTTTTTTCCTCTCAAAATATTAAGGGGTGGTCAGTATATAAACATGTTTAAATAAAGTTGTTTTAATTGGATACGGGCCATTTTTGTCCTCTTCAATTTTATTTATTACTCCTTAACTATTGCAGTTTTTTGCACCACCCTGGATGTTATCCTGCCGGCACCCATGATTAGTGCTCCACTTTAGTTTTTGCCCCAGGGCTCCTGATGAGCTAGCTACACCCCTGCGTATAATTAGAACTTACACAAAAATATTTAATTTAACCTTTATTACTGCACATAAATCTACAAAACCAGTAAAATACCCTGATACAACTTACTAAAAAGTAACCAGAACAATTTTTATAGCCTTTAAAGTGGTTTAAACGTTAAATAATGGTCTTAAAAATGCTTGAATATAGGGTGTCCTTACTCTAATTATACACGAAATAACTTCGCTACGGTGAAATATACAAAAAAATATATAAAATAAAAAATGTCTATTTAAATATTTTTATTTTATTGACCATACTAGTTATTATTTCAGGTGTCTCAAAATCAGACTTTCTGTTGTCAAGTAGCCTTTTTAAATGAAGCACCCCGTATATTTTAACAAATTTTGACTTTATATGAAATTCGACATCAAAAATGTATAACTAACAACACTCTAACTATGTTAATTACTGCTGGTTTTTGAATTATTAGCAGTTTGCTGATATAGTCATTAACGATTAAAAGTAAAGAAAGAAAATTATATTTTAGTTCTAATAATTTTTGAATAATTCTATTACGGTAAAAGTGTTATACATTTTTTATTTAGAATTTAATAGAAAGTGAAAATTTGTTAAAATATACAGGGTATTTCATGTAAAAAAACCTATTTAAAAATAAAAATTCTACTTTTGAGACACCTGGTATATTAACTGGTACTGTCAATAAAAAGGGTATATTAAAAAAAAAAAAACATTTTCTATTTTGTTTATTCTTGTATTTTATACAGGTGCGAGGTGATTTCGTGTATAAATAGAGTTGGGACGGTATACTTTAGTAATGTATCGAGTGTCAAGTTATAAATTTATACCCCCTAAACTTTTTATTTTTTATCGTATAAATTATATAAAAATATTAGTTTATTAAGTTGATTTTGTTGTTTCTAAATCAGTTACCGAATTTTTATTATCTTTTAAGATATACAAGGTACAACAAGAAGTATGTTTTTTTTTTAATGGAATACCTACTATGTATGTATATTATATCATATAAATATGTTTAAAGAGCTTTAATAAAATACTATATTTAATATATATTTCGTTATTTCTTGCAGAAATGTGGCTTTCCAAATCTAAAAAGTAAGACCTAATTTTAATAGGTCTTATTACAACAATATTTGCCTATAAAAAAATTTTCTGACCATATTTTTAAAACCATCACAGATAGATAATAAATATGATATTTTTGAAACACTCTTTAACGTAATTTAAAAAGAAATCAATATACAGTGTCCATTTAAAATTATTCTTCAGATTTGAACGGTCATATTTCCTTAATTATTTGAGATATTAATAATAATAATAATATTATTATTAATAATAATAAATCGTCTTTTATTTAAAAAAAAAAAAACATGTTTTTACCGAATACATAAAATTTACAAAAAAAACAAAAAATGACAGCCTAGCCAAGGCCGAGATTTAGCCGCAGGAACAGCTAGTCTTACATCTAACCTTGACCAAACTGTACCCCTACAATTAATTAAACAATAAAATTTAACGATCTAATTTTAGCCACTTAAACTACAAATAAAAATACCAGAGACAAGAATATACACAAAGGCAACCAGACGATAGGACATAACATTAAACTAACATTACAATCACTACTTGAAAGCAAGCAAATAACGTTTTAAACTGCGCTTCAATGATTCGGGGCTCAATGCCTTCAGATCATCTGCCAGGCCATTATAAATATGAGCCGCTCGGTAACTAAAGCACTTTCGTAACAGAGCCGTTGAGTGCCTGAGGATGGTGTAGAGATCTTTGTAGCGAGTAATTATTTGATGTGTGTTATTTCTAGGCACAAGTCTGTTATTCAGAAACGACGGCGTACCCAATCTTACAACCTTATGCACAAATATCGTTAAGTGAAGCTCAATTCTATTTGTTATATTTAACCATTTAGGCTTCAAGAGTGCAGCCAAAATATGGTCATATTTGCGGAGTAAACAAACAAAACGACAGCCAGAGTTCTGCACCCTCTGCATCCTTTGTTTCTCATAATTGCTTAGAAAGCGGCCATAAACAAATAGTTATTAAAATGGGATAATACCAAGGACTCACATACCATAGTTTTAAATTTTTCTGATAATATATTCTTATTGGCATGTAAAAGCTTTAAGTTAAAAATCCCTTACGGGTTACTGGTGTTACCTGGTCGGTAAACTTTAGTCTACTAGCCACTAAAACTCCCAAAAATTTCGCACACTCCTCACAGGTAGTAATTTATTATCGATTTTAACTTTAATAACATTTTGAATGTTGTGCATCTTATGACTACCAAAAAAGGACAAGCGACTTGCCTGGATTTAAAATTAAGTTGTGCTTTTTGGATACATCATTACCATTGGCCAGTTCTTTGTTAAGTATAAACTCCCCAATATAATGTTCTTTGGGTAAAAAACTATAGCTTATCTGCGTATCGTCAGCATAAGCATGATAGAAGCAATTTTTAATCCGATTCAGAATATCTGCAGTGTAGTTATTAAATAGCAATGGACCCAATATTGAGCCATGAGGTACTCCTGAATCCACAGGTGTCAACGATGACATTTTATTATCTAGAATCTATCTCCTTGGAATAGACGACCAAGGTAGGATGACAGAAGCTTGACAGCATTTGAGCCAAAACCATAAAACTTAAGCTTTGAGCACAATAACATGTAACTAATCGTATCGAACGCTTTTAAAAAATTCGAGCAATACCAGGGCCGATACCCTACCGCTGTCAAGATCTCCTCCAATCGTATCCAAGACTCCCGAAAGTGCAGTAACTGTACTGTTATCTTTTGTGAACCCAGATTGTGCATCTGGTATAATATTGTTTCTAATGGGTTCATTTGATGATACATAATCTTTTCCAAAACCTTAGATACTATCGGAAGGGGACTAATGGGACGTAGGAACGAGCAACAACCATCCAAGTTATGGAATGAATGGTGTGTGAATGAGAAGGGAGTAGGGGTCAAGGTACAATAAGCCTTCAGGCTGCAGTGCACCACCTAGGGGGCGGTCGTCGGACCTGGGTGGGATGACCCCGAAAGGGTGAAAAAAATGGGACGTAAATCGGCGTATGTCTCAGGATTTGAGTTCTAAGGTATGGGCTGCAACACAGATGTCTTCCAGGCGTCAGCTAAGTAGCTGCGTTCGAGACAGACATTAACGATTTAAATAATATACGAATAGATAAAAGAAGTACAATACTGTATCATAATACGAGAAATTTCATTGCAACCAGAAGCATTGGATTTAGTACTTTGTAGTGACCTAACAATGTCGTCGTATGTAGCAAGCCAAAAACTAAATGTATTATAACAGAATGGTGCTTATTCCTCGCATTTACGCACCATTTTCTGACACTAATCTTCTTTAAAAACAGAAGAAAAGTAATCGTTAATTTTATTGACGTCAAGAAGATCAGCAATGGCGCGCTCATCGCGGAGTCTCACACTCTAGTCTCTTAGTGTTTTCCAAGTTTTTCTTGGATCTCCCTCAGCAACTACACCATCAAAAAACACCTTTTTGCGCCTACGGACTAAACTCAGTGTAGAGTTTCGCAATGACTTATACCGGACCCAATCCTCAACAGACTTTGTTCCCTTATACCTAGCTAAGGCATCGTCACGGCTTCTCATAAGGACTTGCACATCCTCCGTCAACCAGGGAGCTTTAGACCTTGTCACTTTGGTCGTTCTTAAAAGTGCATGTCTGTCAAAAGCATTGGTTATTGGCTGATTAAGTATTGAAATTTTATTTTCCACACAGTCAACATTCAAAATATTGTCAAAGGGCATAGATCTTCATAAAAAAGTTCCCTGTTAAGTCTTTTAAAGGCTTTATAAGTAATAATACGTGGTTGAAACTTTGGGCTCTAATGTTAAGCTCACAAACTACCAACCTATGGTCAGATATATTAATGCAGCCAGTAACACTTGTCTCTTTTACCAGATTGTAATCAGATATAAATATTGGGTCCAATAAGGTGGCCGTGGTGCTGGTTATCCTTGTTGGTTTATTAACAATTTGTGTAAATCCATATTCCCCAAAGTAATCCGCTGCAAGATAATCAGGATATAGAAGATTGATATTTATGTCACCTAAACAAATAACGTTATCTTCAGTTGGTAGCACCATTGATAGGACACGATCAAAGTTATTCAGGTCCGATTTAATATTTTCAGCGGGCTGTCAGTAAAAAGAAAAGTCATTCCATTTATCTTAAGTTTTATCCAAAGTTGTTCCATATCGCCTTGTTCGCACTTAGGCTCAATAATGTAGACCCTTATATTGGAGCTTATATATAGGCCTACCCCTCCACCACGAGAGGATCGGTCTCTACGAAGAAACCGATAACCATTAATTGTGAATGCATCATCACCAGCATCACTAGACAGCAGTCTCCAAAACCGCCAAGACATCAAGTCTATACTTCCCAATGAGTACCACCAGTTCGTTAAAACCAGGGTACATCGACCTAACATTCAGAAGACCAAACCCTAAACCTTTTTTCATATTTTTTTATAATTGATATATAAATATATCAGATGTGATATCATCCAAGCTTTTAAAAAGAATGGTAAAATATTATATAGGGTATTTTATTTAAGAAAATCACACCTGTTGTTGTACCCCGTATATTCTGGGAGATAATAGAAATCCGATAACTGTATCGGAAACTACAGAATTAAACAAATATTGTGTTATTTTTGTTTAATCTTTACTATAAAAATAAAAGTGAAGTGCAAAGTTATAACTCGACACCCGGTACATGATAACAGCTACATAACTAATTGACAACTTTAAACTGTACTGTTTAATATAACATATTTTTTAAATAATTTTTAAATAATAAAGGAAAAAATTATTATTATTAATCTCTGGTCATTTATTAAAAAGAGAAAAAAAATGGCAATTGTTGGTTCATTGTTTGGCTGTCTAAATAGTAAAATGAATTTAATAAAATACACGTAATAATGGCCCTATTCCCTTCGGCAATGTTTTAAATATGTTTTAAATTTATAAAATAATAAACGAGCCAGCGGCAACATTTTACAATGTTGTGAATAAAACTTTTAAACATTATTTATAATTTAAAATAATAATAATAAAAAAAATATTATTAAAAAGTTATTCTAATCTCACGTGTAGAAAAATAAATATTTAACGATATCTGATAAAGAAAAAAAAACGACCGTTAAAAAATGCTGATTTTTTTAACATTGTTATAAAAATAAAGTATTACATTTTGGTACACTACACAAAGTTTTAAAAATAGTTAGCTTAAATATTTGTTAAATATTGTGATAGAAAAATTAAACATTATTTTTAGGAAAGTAAGCTTTAAAAATGTGTATAAAGAATTTTTGTAACATAAAGGGTGCCAAAGACGGTAATAAGGGTAGTTAAAGCGATATATTTTTAAAACAAATTTTAGTTATTTAAAGTAAAAAATAAACTTTGCCTTTTAAAACCATTTTATAAAAAATAAATAATAAAAAGCAAAAACTTTGGCTTTTCAATATTAACGGTTTTATTTAAAAAATTTATTTAGATTTTATGCAAAAGTTTGTATTACAATAACAAAGTATTAGGTAAACAACTTTTAGAGTTTTTTACCACAAGTTATTAACATAAATCATGTTTAATAACTTTAATTGAGAGGCCCAAATAATAATTGTTTTTGCTTTTTAAGTAAAGGTTTAATTAATTAATAATAAATATTTGTGATTAAAAAAACACTTTTAGGAAAGATTTTTTATATGAAAAAAGTTGTTCTTATTGTTCTATAAGCTTTGCAAATGGTTGTAAGTATACGTGAGACTTTTTAGGTGTGCTTATTTATCACAATTTTGTTGCATGTGATTTCGAACCGTTTGTAATAATCTCAAAATTAAAATAAGTGTAAAGGTCTGGCCTCACATAACCGCAACAAGCCCACAGCCGTGCGTCTTGCTGGTAAAATGTAAGGGGGATGCGGTGCAAAAATTTTTGTATTTAATAAAATTGCAGTAATATGGGTTTGGTATACTACGCTTTAAATTACAACTGATTGTAAAAGACCTTAACAAATAAAGTAATTAGTTTTACCTATACTGCACTTAAAGTTTGGATACAAAGAAACAGAGATAAGTAGGAAAATCTGTTTTATTTAAACAAGGAGATACACAGAGTGATTCTTAACCTATACCCATAAACTTAGGAAATTATTGCCAAAGACAAGTAGAAATGAATAATATTTGAATTTTTTTTTTGCCTTATTATTTTAAATAAAGCAAGAAGCGTCAATTCTAACATAAAATAATAACAAGTAATAAAAAAGATCGTAGACAATTTTTTGTTACGGAATATTCAGCTAATTTTTTGCTTTTTGTATAATTAAACAAACAAGTAAGTTATGGTAATGTTTTGTATACCATCTATTACTATTCCATTAGTTGTAGTTGTCGTAAGTGTATTTTTACGTAATTAAAGTTAAAATCATGGCCTTAAATTATTATACCAAATTATTTCTGACACAAAGAATGGGTAATTATCCTTATTTTTTAATGTCAGTTAAACCTTCTTAATTATATCGTTGTAGGGGTAGTCAATTAATCACGTGAGGCCTAAACGGGGGCAGCAGAGAGGGCTGTTTAGAAAAAATCACCAAACATCACCAGGGGGAAGCGAGGCTATAGTAAAAATATCACGTGTATTTTTTTCGGTAAATATGCGATTTCCAGCAAAAACCAAAAAGCTTGCGAATTTGATGTCTGATCTGATCTGAATATTTTTTTAACGGTTCCTTATTTTCTAAAATAAAATGACATTATACTTACCTTTATTTTAAGATATTATTGTAAAAAATAATAATAATATTACATTTTGTACCAAAAAATACACGTATAAGGGTTGGGGGTAGGATCTACGACAATTTGACGCAGACAATTGGTCGCGCGACAAATCGTCGCAGCAAATATGCGCGACATCAATTCGTCGCAGCGACAATTCGATGCGGTCAAATACGACGCATTTTTTTATCTTTGGACAAACCACGAAGGCTTAAAGCCTAAATACTAACGTACCGTGGGTGTCTTAAGCGAGGTAAGAGGGAGTTTGTTGACACGGGACTTAAATACTTGAAGATTTGGGAGAAAAGGAAACACCTCCGCGGGCAGCAGGTTTAGAATTCGACGCAAACACAAGTGGTCCAAAAATACCAAACGACATAAAACAATATATTTTTAGATAATATAACAACCATTTTATTTTTTGACCGAAATTAGTAATTTTTCCGTGACTATAATAGAGACATGGATATAGCCTTATCTGGCTTACAATTTTTTAATGTACTTTATTATGTTATTAAAAAAAAAAGATTTAACTAACCAAAACTAACCTGACCCTCCGAATGAAATTACTCGCACAAAAGAGAAATGTTAGTTCTGGATACACGTGCACGGATATCCGTGGATTGAGTAACAGCCACGGATTGAGTAACAGCCAAGGAAAAAATAATAATAATGTGAATCCGTAGATACAACACAGTCACGGAAATAGAGGTTGGGATTGTTAAAAATTCCCGTGACTTTAACGAATTTTCTAGATATAACCGTGGATGTAACCCTTTATCGAATATTTAAGACTTTACTGAATATAACAACGATATTTCTCATTGTCAGCATCAAATTCTGCTGCGTCGAATTATGATGCGACAAACTGTCGCATGCGACGAATTGACGTGACACGGAGGGGGAAGGTTAAAACCTCACCAAGTATCACTAAGGTGGAGGGGTGGGGGTAAAAACTGGTTAAAAGACATCATGTGAGTAATGATCGTCTCCTAAGTGAGTAGCAAAATTTATTTAAGAACCCTGTTCTGAGTCTGTCCAATTTAAAATATTTTTTTTTATTTAACTTAACTTGATTTTAGATCCTTTTAATGGATTTTTATAAAATATTTAAACTGGTTTTCGTTTATAAAACGTTTATTTAGTCAACTTTAAACCATCTAATTCTTCGGAATAAAGTTTTTACTCGTGAATGTTCGCATTTAAGCAAGTGCGCTTCAGTAATGGAGTTTTAAACTATCTTTGTTTCACTTAATGCAAGTTATCTGGTTTTGCGGAGTATTAGCTTCAAAATACCAAGATAATTGTTTATACAGAAGTTTAATTTTCTTTTAGACAAGTTTTGCATTTTAGGTGCATTTTGATGATTAAATAATAAGTTACTATTTTACTTTTTAAAAATAATTTATTTTTTATCTTGAGTCCAAATTAAGCACTAGTTGAAAAGCCTTAAGCCTTAAGAAGTTTAACTCTTTACCGTTTAAAAAAGAAGATTTTTGTAAAGTATTTTCTTTAACAGCTACAAAACTAATTTATTTTATAATGTTTTATACAGTTCGGATAGGTGTAACAAAAGGACAAATGAACCAGCAATTTTTGAATTTTAAATCGACATTTAGAAAACAACTGGTCGCGTAATCTAAATCTACGAAATCCTAATTTTTCTTCGGTTGGGATTATATAGGGCAAGGTATAAGTAAAAATATGAAAATATCGAATGGTTAACTACTTTTATTTTTTTAAATATAACAAAGTTGTATCCGTAACTGTTGTTTATTTTTTTTTTTTGTCTTTATGACATCTCACGAAAGCTTATGCCTAGATACCAGTGTACCGTGAGCGCCGGGTTACTAGATGTTTAACTCATATTGTGCACTGAAACATGCAGTTGCATTTCACAGCACCTTTTAGACAACGCGGTAGTGCCACCACGGACGTTATTTTTAAATAACTACTACCTAAAAATGGCAGAATACTACACAGTGGTTTGCACATTGTCCGACTCCGAGATTCGAGCCCGGATCGCTGCGGTAAGAAGGCTGACACGCTAGCCACTACACCACTGCTCGCCACAAGTTGTGTTTAAGTGAAATTCTAAAGCTTTAATATATAAAAAACGTGTTTCTCTTTTTAATGACGTAATGAACCCTAACTGGACAAGAAGGTGCAAAAAAAAACAAAATATATTAAAGTATTTTAAAAAATTTGCTTCGTCGTGTCAAGTATTAAAGTGTTAATGCAAATAAAACAAAAAGGTTTTTTTTTTCTTTAATGCTTTAACTTAAGAATTTTGACATAAAATTCAATTTTCTACAACATTTGCCCAGAAAATGTTGTTTAATCTTTAAAAATAAAGAGTACTTAACTCCTTGGCATTTTTTACATTTTTACTTATAACTCGCGGTGTATAATGCCAATAGGACTAAAATTTTGTATTTCTTCTAATGTTAAGACCATGCGACCAGTTTTTACAAAATGCTGAATTAAAATTCAAAAATGTTTGGGTTTGTTTGTCCTTTTGTAACATCTACCCTGGGACACACTGTAATATGAAACGCCAAACAAGCATTATATGTGTTTTTTTTTAACTGTTTTATTTTATATTTTATGGTTTGTATGTATCAGCAAAATTTTAAAATCCACTTTAAATACTTTAAAGGGGTTGTTTTGGCTCAAAGTAAGACATTTCTTTTTATACATAGTGATTTTCTTTAATGTTAAACTATTTTTATTTTTTAAACTAAATTAAAAACAACACAAAAATTTAAGAATATAATATTAAAAAATTAGATGAAGTTTTTGTATTACACCATTTTAAAGCTTATAGGAAATACAAATTTTCTGAAAAATAAAAAAGTTTCTTACTTATTGCACACTGAATAGACCGCACTGTAAATCTTTGAAACAACTAACTAAAAAAACATGAAAAAGTAATTAAAAAATGTCCTATACAGTTTTCTTTTACTGCTTATAATTACTTGGGTAAACTAAGTGTAAACTCTACCAAATAGTTTTTTTAAATAAATTTACTTTAGCTTTTATATGTAAACATTATTAAATTGACTTAATATAAATGTAGTTAGTAACATAAAAGGTCTGGATTTATTCAACAAAAAGTTGAAACTTTTCATTGCTATTTAAATAAGTACCTAAAAATATGTTTATAACTGATTTTTTTGTTTAAATATTATTTTCTTTATTTTAATCTCTCCGTATATCAAGGCGTTTTTTTTAACACTTTAGTCCTAAAAATAACATTTTTTTATTCTATTGGTAAAAATATCTACTTTATAGTTTAACGTTAGAATTAACGTCAAAATCATTTCTCCCTAGAATAAATATTCAATGAAAAAAACATTATTATACACCTTTGTTTACTTTCTATGGTATTTAATTAGGTAGTTTAAAAATATGTTTTGTTTTACTTTTTCCTTTTTTAAGTAAAGTACTCAGCAATTTTAAACCACTCGGTATATCCTTCGGTAATTTTTATCCAAGCTTTTAGCATTTTAAACAAAGGAAATTTCTTATTAAAAATAACTTTTTTTATAATTAAAAAGAAGGTTTGATTAGGTTCATCCGTAGATACACTGTATCCTAATTTATAAAAACATACTTACATTTACATATGTACAAACAAGTTTCACGTATCTTCGTGACTATCAAAAATAATAGGTCTGCAGATGCCTTCGCTTGGTGTAGGACCGGGCTGTTGACATGTTAGGCCTGGCTCGCATGTGCCACTGAAACCCAAATCCCCCCACACGGCTCCCCTTCTGTTTTTGCACATTCTTGACAACACCTGGAAAAAAAAATTAATATAATAAATTTAGGATTTAAAATAGTACCATGTTAAAAAAAAATAGGTTTTTACTAATTTAGTGTTGCGTTAAACATTCCTAATTTAAAAGCATTTTTTTACATATAAGGGGCCACATACTTTTAATACAACACTAAGATAAATGTCCCAATAGTGGTATTTTATGTACCAAATTTAAAAACTCATTTTTAGGTCATGGTTACATTTATAACAGAGTGTTCACTAGACTGATTCAAAGAAACCATTTAATTTCTTTATTATATTGAAAATATTGTAGAAAATGTTTAAAAATCCTCTAAAATGGCTTCCTTAATAATTAATATTAAAATATCCCGCACAATACACTTCAATTTCCCATATGATTAACATGAAATAGCTTGTTTTTTTTTCGTTTATAATTTAAAACTTGTTAACGGTTCATTAAAAAGGCTAGACCAAATTATTTTCCTTTATATAAAATTAAACACTCTAGAAAAAAACGTTCATAATTAATTTTTTTAAAATAACTGACTTGTTTCAAAGTTATTAAACTTTAATATTAATATATATCATATATATATTCCATATTATTATTATTAAAATAATTCATAATTTTTAATTTTTTACCAAAAAAGACTGTCATTTTTTTTGTACTTATTTTAATTTTCTTTCTCCTACAGAAGCTTTTATTAAGCTAGCTAATTTTTTAACACTGACGTATCTTAATTTTTTCAATAATTAAAAATATATGTTTTTTAACAAAAAATATATTTTTCCTTAATCTTTAACTTTAAAAATAAAAAAAATGAAATATTTAACACACCTTATTTGAAAAACTAAGACGTTTAGGACATATGTTTATATAAAGTTTTTTCTTATTTTTGTTGTAGAATCGTTTGGTTAAGTTTGTCGGTTGAGTTACTGGACACCCTGTATGTATGTAGGTAATTTGATTGAAATTGATGAAAACTTTGATGTCTATTGGTGCCTAAACGGTGAGGTTTATCGACTTTAATAAGAAGTACCTTATTTTTTAAGTTTTCGATTGTCTATGAAATGGCGCCCCCAGCTTTGCGATATCTGTCAAAATAAAAGTTATGATGTAAATAAATTTTAAGTTTTAGGTAAAGTGCCCTCTGGCGGTATTTAAAAAGTACCTTTATCTTAAAATTTTAGAATCTGTAAAGCTCGATTTGTGTGCCAAATATTAACTGGATTGGTTTAAAAATAAATGCAATATGGCGAAAAAACCAAAATAAAAATTGAACTTTGACGGCTTGTAACTCGAAAACGAATGACGTTTTGAAAAACATTGTATGAAGGTCTACCCTTATTTTGTCAAGTAGAATAACCCCCTTAAGTTTCGAATCGATTTTTAAATCACCCTTAATAACAAAATTTTGAAGATACCAAAAATAAAATAAAATAATTTAAGTTGTAGAAAACTCTGTGTTAATAAACGTATTGTACTAAAATAAAAAAGTACTCTAAAATTGAAAATTTTAGTATTATTTCCACATAAAATATCTTGGTTCCAACACTATAACAAATAGCAAAATAAGCAAATTAAATAAATATTGAAAAAAACACTAAAATATTTATTTTCTCAGTATTCGTTACAGTTGTGTACAAAGGTTTTGGATAATAGTAAAGTAAGTTATTGACCTTTTATCTTAATGATTAGACTACACCGTTTGTTTGTTATTTTACCGATTTTATTATAAATAATTTACAATAAACGCCATTACCGCAAATTGTATAATTCGTAGGCCACACTTAAAAATGTTAATACAGAGATAATAATATACATACATTTTTAATAACAATGATATTTTGTATTAGCTAAAATATTTAATAACCACCTTTGAAAATATTTTTTAACCTAAATGTATACTTTAATTATTATCGTAATAGGCTCTTACTCAGAGTTACAATATTAAATAACAAATCAAACAAACAAACTTCCTTTTACTTCGCTACATCCACGGTAAGTTAGTATTGAGCCTTTTAGCCTTCGTGAATTGTCCATAGATAAAAAATATATATTTAAATTAAAAATCCATGATATATAAACTATCTCTACTAATATTTCTACCTATTTTAAAGAAATGGATATAAATACTCATCTCATAACTAAACTTTTTGTATAATAAACGACTTTTTTTTAAACGGGATCTTAAAAGTTTAGACGATTTCTTCAAGCTTTCAAATTACGTTACAGCATTGCCTTGAATAAAATATACTTTTATAATTTGAAATATGATTTATAGTTAATAAAGTAAAACGTATGGGAAACAGAAGGTTGACTGGATAGTCAGCTAGAAATACGTCTTATATTTTAATATATTTAAACCAAAATTTATTTGAAAAGAAAAATATTAAAAATGTATTTTTATCTATGCATTTATTTTAAACCATATGCGGGTGGTGCATTGAAAGACTAACCAATTTTTGATACCTTTAAATATTGGCTTTCCTATTTTTATGACAAAATTGTATAAAACCGTTTTTAAATTAGTAAAACAGAAATTTAAATTTATTTACAGAACAAATGGTTGGTGTTGGTACAATTTCAAGAAGGAATCTACTTTAATTGCTTGTTGCCGAATCTCTTGAGCTGGTGATTGGTCGAAGTGGAATGTTGGGAATTTTGGGCAGCCTATATAGATGTGGTGATTTGCTGTTGTGTGGTATGAGAGTGATTCTGATATTATATGGAATGTGGTTCTTGTATTTATAGAGTGCTCGATATTTTTTTCTTAGATTGTCTTTGTAGGGTCACTGGGTAAATACAGACTGTCTTCTATTTTCTTGAGATAATCTTCCAAATCCATTACCACAGTCGCGTTGCCCTTGTCAGCTGAAAGGATTGTAACAGAATGACGTATTCCCTGTTACTATTATATTACTTAGACAGTGAGCTAGTCCTATAAAATAAGTGGTAGCGCGGCAACTAGCAAACAGTGTCCAAGTCATGATACAACAAAATTAAGAAGAACAAAAAATATAATTTGATGAAGACACTCTGGTAGCATGAAGATCTTGTAGAACAATACTTAGTTAGTACATGTTAGCTTATTCCAAGTTACACTTACCTAATTTCTCTGTTGCTAACTTGTACTGCTTCTTTTAACGTTTTGCCACACAATTTACACAAAAGCTGTCTTTTCAAGGTTAGTAATAGGAGATGAATGTTAAATTAAAAGAAATGTTTAAACAAAATTAACTAGAATTTTAATAAAGAAAAATAACTAAAAAATGTATAAAAATATGAGAATGATATAAAATAAAAATAAAAGTAAAAGTTAAAATGAAAACTTAGAAAATCAACCGAAATCTAAAGAAAAGCTTGTGCGGGTTAACATAAAAACTGTAAGAAGGCTTAAATTTTCTATTAAAAAAGGTTAAAGCAAGAATTAACCGAAATCAAAGAAAGACATAGTGAGACTATTATTTAACTTATGAACAAAAACTTACTCTATTGAAAACTATAGACAGATTTAAAATTATCGGAAAGATAGAGGTAGACTTTTAACTAACAAAGATTGTAGACAGACTTAAAAGTAAAGAAAATTAGAGGCAGATTTTTAACTAACAGACATTATAGACAGACTTTTAACTTACGAGCATTATAGACAGACTTTAACTTACGAGCATTTTAGACAGACTAACTTTTCAATTTAATGAAACTTCCTATTGTGACTTCTGGACAAGGGCTGTCCTTTAAAAGCCACCCCCAATATTGTCATAAAATTACTTAAAATTCTCAAAGGTTCCAATAAAATATTGAACCCACTGTAACATAAAAACACATGACCAATTAGAGTTTGTATTACGGTCTAGGCAGCATCCCTTTAATATACATTAGCTCAATTCTATTGGTTAGGGTGTTACCGACATAAGGGTAGTCTTTTCTATAGTTTGAGTTTAAAGTTCTAGATGGTGTTAAGTTCCTGGTTTTAGAATAAATTAAGAATTTCCCTTTTACTTTACAATAAACAAAACTTTTAATAAAACAACTGGTCAGTTCGACCTTAATCTTTAATACTTATGATATCGACATAAAAATATAAACAAAAATGAACCTGTTCTTCGATTTTAAGGGAAAAACATTGCTAGGTCTACCATTTGTAGTTACAGGTGTATTTAATGTTTCTAGTCTCTTTTCTATGTCTTTCTGCATTATAATTATTGTTCATACCCTCAAAAAATATTATAAACAGTACATATTATATAAAAAATTCTCTTCTTTGTTTCCTTTTTTCTGTGACAATTCTGTTTTAATCATAACAATGCTTTATGGATACCATATTTCATTTCTTTAGTGTGAGAACGTTGTCTAGCTCCTAAAAGTTTTAAGTTTCAGGCTATAAACACTTTAGGGTGTTTTTATCTGAGGGTGATATATTTGTCATCTGGACGATAATATTTACAGAAAACCATAGTTTTGCATTTCTTGAACCTATTAAAAATAATCTTTTTAGTGACTTAGGGAAACCGACTAACATATGCTATTGCCATAAACACTTAATGACATTTATGGGATATTTCCAATTTGCTGGTACAGGATCTTGATGCTTTCGTCTTTCGTAAATTCCTTATTGCTTTGGGTTTCTCCTAAGTAGTGTTGTTTGTCATGTTGTTGGTTCTTCTAGCACTGTTCTTACCCTCCAGCGTAGTTTATCTGCTTCCGGCCCATCTAGATGGAGTATTTCTAGAGTCGGTGCTTTTGTGGCGTAAAAGCCAAGGTATGTCCTTTGCCTAAAACGGATTGTTTGGTGTCGGTGAGGTATCTGGAGGATAGGTTTATAACTGTCTCTTTTACTTCTTGATCGGTGTTTTTGGTTTTTGTTGTATATCATTAAGTAAAGTAGATTTCGTCCATCGATGATAATTTATTAGTCAACTGCCTATCGAAGTGTATGGAGTCTTATGAGACTATTTACACGCACAGCCGACTTCTTGCATTTTCAACGTGTGAATGGTCCTATAAGACTCCATACACTTCAATAGCATCGGACGTCGCCTGGATTCCCCGCTTTCATTAATGGGAAAAGGCATTTAAGCTACGAGTTTATATCCACTGGGGAAGAATATTCACCCGTGATGGAGTTAAGTTCGGGCAAGCGTGGGGTTGCTTTCAAAGGCGCCGGCATTAGTACGTTTTAAGAGGGTTTTAAATGATTGGTATGTCCACACTTGAATAGGTAAAAATATTATAATTGTTTTCAATAAAGACGGGTTTTTAATTTTTACTCTAATGTAAGCAACCCGATCTTCCGACCACTTGATAGTGTGTTGTTGAGACCAAACATGATCAGCGATCCCCGATTCTTAGGTGAAAGATTTTTCCCAGTGTATGTAAACTCGTAGCTTTAGGAATAGGGTTTAGTTTACCCATGAGAACGGACAGAGATAGTATTGCTTAAAACGTTGTCTGGATAAATTTATAAAGACAATGGAAGTCCGAAATTCTTCTTTTACTTCTAAATCATTTTCTACCACATTCAGACAGATATTTTTAAATTGTTGGTAATATAAACTTATACACCTAATTTTGTTATTTGTTAATAAGCCAATAAAATGTAATTTAAAAAAAATCAATTGTTGCATACCTGATACATACCTTAATAAATACACTAGTGTAAAATAAAATGTCTTGTTAAATTTTCTTATTACCATTTTGTGTTTTATGAGTTAATTATTATTAATTATTCATTACTGGTAGATTTAATATATTATGTATTAAGTATGCAACGATTTTAAATAGTTTTTCCTAAATTATTTTTATTTCACTTATTAGAAACCAACAAATTTTAGTTTATAGCATTATCTTATAAATGTCTTTAAAATAGTCTAATACAATTTTGTTGTAAAATATAATG
>JACEGR010007278.1:0-51209 GCA_014170235.1 Listronotus bonariensis | reverse complement strand
GGGGTTGAGCATTGGTGGCTATGGCGATCGATAAGGTTTGCTACTCGGCACTATGTCTTGGTCTGGTGGGCAACGTGGATTTGTTATCGAGCCATTATTCATAATGGAGAATGTTTCACCGCGACAAAAAGAGCATTTTGTACGCGCTTTCTGCCTCCGAATGCGTCTGTTCCAGACCGAAAAACAATTTTAAAATGGGTTACTAACTTAGAGGCAACTGGCTTGTGCTCTTTTGAAAATAGGAAAAAGGTTACTTTCGTTTTTATAGTAGACTTTTATTTGCTACCTAAATGTGGGAGTCCATTTTGCCGCACCCTGTACTACCGTCCAACGGAAAAACACCGTATGTGAATAGGCTTATAATATACACATACGGTGTTTTTTTGTTAGACGGCAGTGTATATCATTACACGGTAAATTTATGGCAACGTTTTATTAAATATAACAATTCGCGGGTGCTTGGAAAAAAATGTATAGGTAACTTTTACACACCATATATGTCAACACATAGCTAAGAAAAACTGTTCTAGCTATAAATTGATATATTTACTATTCCATTATGTACAAAATGCCTTTTTATTTTTTTTTAGTATAAATCCCATGTCCACCAAAAAGTGACTTACCATTATTTTCCCAAGCACCCGCAAATTGGTAATTATATTTAAAGCCATCGATACCTTATTTGTTTACATTCTTTAAAAGCTTAGATTAGATTAGTTTGGAAATATTAGGTTTTGTTATGCAAATAATTAAATTAAACTTTAACCTAATATACAGGGTAAGTTTTTCTCGATATTTAGTACAGGGGTCCCAGAAACCGCTGCAGTCACAGATATAGTTAAATGAAATAATTGTAGTTTTAAGAGTTTAGTTTAAATTAATTTTTGTTTCATCCAAAAGAATCATAACTAAGGGGCTGTTAAAGTATTACGTAAGCACTATAGAAAGGCGGAGGGTCTTGGTTTTGCTTATTTTTGATGACATGGGGGTGTGAGGGTCTAGATTGTGATTACGCCAGGAGCAGCTTTTTACTGGTTTACACATATGGCAACCCACCCACACAATGGGGCACATTCAAGAGTACAAAGCCGCTGGGTAAGCAGAGTGTCAAAATTGTCAAAATCAATCAAAAGGGTGGCTTTATTTTAATAGTTTTGACATCCCGCTTAACCAGCGGTTAAGCGGCTGAGTACTGCTGACTGCGCCCATGCTTTAAAACAAAATACATTTTCGGTGATTACCACAAATAATGAATACATTTAGGTACTCGCTTAGAATCGA
This sequence comes from Listronotus bonariensis, assembly GCA_014170235.1. Classification (NCBI taxonomy): domain Eukaryota; kingdom Metazoa; phylum Arthropoda; class Insecta; order Coleoptera; family Curculionidae; genus Listronotus; species Listronotus bonariensis. Next base: position 49,928 of record JACEGR010007278.1, on the reverse strand, counting down.
GTATGGGAATTACGGCGCAAAATGTTGAAATGTAGTTTTAAATAAATAAATTCAAGTTACACCAAAAATCTTTTAAAAGTATTAAACTCATGCAATAACAAAAATACAAAATGATGTTAGTAAACGAAGTGTGGCGTAAATTTAAATTACAAGCAAAATCCTACAAAGAATTTAATATTGTTTCTAAGAAAATTAAAGATAATTGCAATTAGTGACTGGCCCATAAATAAATCCAATCTACTACGATTTTTTTATAAGGTTAATGTTGAATCATTTGATGTATACGTTACTAGAACTAAGGAATCTTGGTTCTTGAGTTTGGACTGATAGTAAATTTAGTAGCCCGTTTTTGAGATTTGTATGGCATAAAATTGCATTTTTTAAACAGAAATGGGTTTTAGTGTGATGTATACACCAAGATATACTTTAAATAAAAGAGAAGCACGTAGTTTTGAACATAATTAGTTTAGAATTTATTTTTTGTCTCATTTAGCCTTAAACAATTGAACTAGAATTATTGACAAAGACTTTTTTATCTTATCCACTACTAGATAATAAATTAAATATGTTAATTAAAAAAAAAAACATTTTACAAGTTTTATTTTTAAAGTTTTTAGAACGCAACGACACAATAGTAATACTTTAAATCTATTAAACGTTAGAAAATAAACTAAAATAACTACAAAAGTTTTAAAATTAAAATTAATTTAACATTTTAATTTACTACAATAATAATTTAAAATGCTGGGGCTTTAAAGTAGACTAGAAAGCAAAAAGAGGAACCTTACTATTCAAAGATTATTGAGAAATTCCACTATTATTGCCTTTACCTATATGCTATTACTTTTTAGACCTTTGTTGCCTTTTAAGATTCAACACCATACATTATATAAATAAATAATTATTGTTGCGTTGAACTGAATCCCACAAAGCATTATAAGGCTGTCAAAAGAAATTCCAACAATACTACTTTATTACTTCTTTCGCGGCCAACTAGAAAAACGCACAAATTTAATAATTTTTATGCTCAAAACAACGTTGTTTTTTATTCAATATATCTTGTTATACATTGTTTAAAAGGCCTTTTTAAAAATGTGATGGAAAACTATGGTTTCCATTTTAAAAAATACAAGTTTTGTCCCTAGCTCAAAAAGGGACTACTACAATTAATATCGGACAACACCTTTCTATTAGAAAATACATTTATTATCTACAAGTTCTCTATTTATACTTTTTTAAATCATTTCAACTTTTTAAACTAATTAATTTTATATAAAAACAATTTTTGAAAAAAGGGTTTTTAGCAAAATATCTAGTAAACCATGAGTTCTTTGGACGAGGCAAAGTTATTTAAACTAAGCTTTAAAAAATACCTAATAATTCTTTTCTCATTTAACAATCTCCGTAGCTACTTTGCATTAATAAGATTTTTCGTACTAAACTTCGAAAAAAACTCACCCTGTTTATTCAAGAAATAAGTAAATATTTGGTCTATTTAATCTTCTGGCCTTTCTAAAGTATTTTAAAATATAATACAAAGCAAAACCAAATATTATATATTACATTTTAGTCATATTTGACCGGACTAACACAACCATTTCACCAGACACCCTTCGTCTCATCTGTTCGTTTGTACAAGAAAAAGCGAACGGTCAGTGTTTTGTCTTTATCTACTAGCTCTATTAAAAGTAAATAGGCAACTCTTTGCCAGGATCGTGCTTTCGAAATATTGGGCCGTATGCAGGTTTTGTGAAGGACAGTAGCAATTTACAAGGTGAAACTTAGTAAAATAACCAATTACTTGCTTTTTTGGTTTATCCTTATTTTTAGATATTACTTGTAACTTTTGTATTAGTATACGGGTAACAACATTTTTGAAAAATAACTTTAAGGTCAGCTCATTTTTGATATGTTGTTCTCCTTCCTTTTCTGGATAGGCCCTGGCCTGTCTGGCTGGCGATAGTGGCTGCCTTTATCACCTCAAATCCTACCTAAACAGGTTATAATTCAAGGTTTTAAAAACATTTAAAGAACTTAATTTTATTTCTTGTCTTTTAGGTAGGTTACCAAACATTTTTTTTCTTGTCAGACACTTTTCATTGTTGCTAATTTTGATACAGTCGTCCCATTTCTAATTTCTGAACCGTTCGGTATATTTTGGTGAATCTTGGAACGATATATGACCAAGATTGATTTTTCCTGACAAATCAGTGACAGCTCTAATTGTCAAGGTGACAGCTCTAAATATTAAGGTTTAAGCTGGGCGCCAACGAAACCATTACCATAGCCAGACAGCCGACGATCCACCCAAAGGAGGGAGAGATAACATATCAAAAAATCCAGCCAACCTAAAGTATATATTTTTGGTAAACAAGTGCTTTAAAAGCTAAATAAATTTATTTATTTGAGTAAAATTTAAAAAATATTTTATGTCCGATTCCGATTCTGTCAACTTTATTAGATTTGCCGACGAGCTTAAATATCGATTGTAGCCTCTATACACAAATTTGTTTCTATAATACCGTTATTGTTATTAAAGCATGTTTAAAAACTGGCCGGTGCAAGACCAAAAAATTAAAATAAATGGAAATTTAAAGAATGTTGGCTGATGACGCTCTTTTATTCTTGACGCCTCTTCTGAACTTAGAATCTTTAATTTAAATATATGTTAGTTGGCTTACTAATAGACTATTTTAATTTCAGGTGCCCGTTATTAATACCATTTACTTTTTCCATAAAATATTTTTTGCGAGTGTGGGTGGTTTGAATAATAATTTAAAATACCGTCCTGACCACGTAGTTTTCGTATACCATTTGGTTTTTAGTTTTTCATTATTTTGGTTTCTTAAAGTTAGGTCAAGAAAATTTATTTCATTATTTATTTCTACTTCTGATGTAAATTGGATTTTAGGATGGAAACTGTTAAGAGAACTCACTAAGTTATTAATTTGGTCTACTGGTACGGATGTCAGACAATCGTCAACGTATCTTTAAAAGAGGTTATTGGGATGTTATTATGGCTTAGTTACATTTTCCTCCTACATATTCCATGACGAGGTTGTGCAACAGGTTGATGACAAGGGTGAGACCTCCATTGCGCATCCATCAAGTTGTTGATAAAATTTGTCTTCGAATTGAAAATAGTTATTTGTTAATGTTAAGTTTACACCCTTCAATAAATGTGTTTTGATCAAGAGAAGTGTTCTTTAGGTCATTTTATGAAGAAAAGTTTTTATAAACATAGTCCAGACTTGCTTGTTTCTGAGTAACAGGGTGTTAGTTAATTTATTTTTTGAAAGTCGGTATTTTTATAAATATCTCTTAAATAACGATGCCAGAGGCCAAGAATGTGCTGATTACACTTAAAAAGTTGTATTTTTAGTTGCTTTATGGGAAAAACATATAAAAACTCACATAAAAACTCAGTTGCGCACATTTTCCCTCAAAATATGTTGGCTGCTGTGCCCACTGACACGCTACAGGACCTTCAATAAAGTCAATCAAGTTAAAGCCTTACAAGCGCTTTGTACTACATCAAACAAACGGTACCAAAATCTATAACCAAATCGGTTTAGAGGCAATTAAGATATATCTATAAAATATCGATTTATAAAACTATAACGCCATGTATTTTAAAACTAAGAACTTCTGACATATGTTCATAAAACTTTTCTTTATAAAATGACATAAGAAACCACACTTTAAAGTTCCGTGCCGTAGTTAGAAAATACCCTGTATATTAATTTGGTAAAAACGGTTTTTAAGCCACCCTGTACATCAAAATAATTTATTTTTGTGGAAATGTATTTTCATCAAGCTGAACTTTTAATAAGAAGGCACATTTTTTCGCTGATGTCTCGGGTACGCATGGATATCATTGTATTCTACAGTGAAAAATTTGCCTTCGATATTTATTCTCTAGTTAGACAGGGATTTGACCATGTAGAAAATGAGTCTTTATTTATTTACGCGAAAACCGTGCATCAAATGAATAAAAGTCAAGAGGATCAAATTTGGTCCAAACTTACTGGGAATTTTAAAAATACTCCTTTATTTTAGAAAATGCAGTGGCGTACCATTTTTTCTTAAGAAATATTTACCTTAAACCCTCATAAACGATACTGGTAAAAATGAATTTTTGTCTTGTGTGCCAAAAATGACTTTTTGTGCATAGAGGCGTTCCCCATTTTTTAATATCTTAATTGATATAAAAGTTCCTATAAAAAAATATATTTTCAACACCCTGTTGTTTAAAAACTAAGACATATAGGACATATTTTATATGAATTTTATATTTTTGTAAATTTAGCCCTTAATGTTTGCCGGATAAGTTGTAAGGAATGAATTCATTATCTTAAAATATTTTTTTGAGAATCGCTTGTGCCCATCGATTTAGTTGTTTGATAGCGCATATTCCTGCATAAAAAGTAGATATACAGGGTGTTCCAAATAGGAGTTACAAAAAGTATTTTTTTAATAGAATCCCTGTATAATATGTGATTCCTAAAGGGCCTTTTCAAGCGCTACAAAAATACCACGTTTGATATGTTTATCTTTAATAGTTTCGAAATATGATCATTTAAATCTGAATAATATAATAACAAGTTTCATAAATATTTTTTTTTTTTTTTTTAAGTTCAAAATAAAGCATTGTTTTTCTCTTGTTTAATATTCGTTAATTTGTACCTACCTCGTATACACTACGATTTATTTAAATTGCAGAGATTTTTATGAGGACTAATTTTTTTAAGAAATCAAAATAAAGTTTTTCATATGGTGGTCACTGTATAACTATTTATTAAATAATATTAAGAAAAATTTAAAAAATCTGTGTAGTGCGAAAAAACAAAAAATTGTATTTTTATTATATTTTTGTCGAAAATATTTGATTAGATACTGTTAGAAGCCACTGGACCATAGAAATTTAATTAACTTAGGGTAAATTAAGCTTTAACTGCTAAAATAATACTGATACATTTTATTTAAATCGGATAAGGAATGTTTGTGAAATTAATAGGAAACCGATTATTTTTAGGTTTTACATCATGTATCTGGGTAGCAATGCATTTTTAAGCCCATGTTAGATTGAAAGTTAATTTTAGGATACTTTACGATGTCGCAGGAACCTAAGAACGAATTAAGTAAGAGGTAGTTTACAAATCTGTATCTCAGAAGTATTTGGGCCAAAGACACTTCTTTTTAAGAAGTGTGTTATTATTTACTTTATAATTTTTAAATATTTTGTTTTATTAAGACTAAAGAGCATTAGTTTACATTGATATTTAAAAGTTTAAATATTGCGATGTCCTGTAAAATTTTAAAAATTTTACTTTAGTCCTACCTCTTTGAGGTATAGAAGAACAATATTCAGGAGGAAAGAAAAGTTTTAAAGATTAATATAAAGAAAGAGTGGTTCTTAACATTAACTTTAGAAGCTTTTGCTAAGGACATACAAAACTAAAAGTTAAAAAAAGTTAAAAATTTTCAATACAAATAATATAATAAAAAGTAAAATACTTACCCATACATAATTATTTTAAAACAAATAATAGTTAACTTTTATTGTTTATCCCTAGAACTCGCGTTATTTTGTTTAATTTGAAATAACTGAATATCTTACTTGCAAGAATTTTTTTACTGAATTTATTACAGTATACTGTTTACAAATTTTCGTTATTAGCAATAATATCCCAAATTTTATGAATATAAGTTAAGAATCACCCTATATACATATATGCTTTTATACAAATATGGATGAGTAGTCAAGGTTGCCATAATTTTATTAATAAAGTACAAATAGATAAAAAAAACAAAAAAAAAAGGTAATTTAAATAGAAAACAATGGTAAAAAACAATATTAGAGACAAAAATTAACATTAAGACTAATTATGAAAACTAGTTAAAAAATATGTGAAGACAAAATTAGGTTACGTTGTAGCTATAAAAGAAAACAACATTATTTTTATCGTTTCAGAAGATGTAAAAAGATTTAACAGTTTCATTTATTTTACGCTTTTTAAAAATAGAGCTATGTATATTCATAAAAAGGCCCACAAGTCATAAAAAGAAATATAACCTACATCACCTTACCCTATTTTAGCTTAAATCTGACTTCTGTGACTACCTTTGGTGATTTTAATATACGAACCAGCTAGTGGACTTGAGTTACGACCTACATCTTATGAAATTGCTCACTAATTAATATACGTGCCTCTTGTTACTAATTTATTAAAATTATTACTTACTCTGTAATTAAAAAAAACTGTTTTTGTTTTACTATTTTTTGTTTAACAATAATATAATAATATCCAAAATTTTATAGTTTTTAAAATATATATTGCTGTAAGAAAAAAGTATATAGTAAAACCTATCTGAAAAAGCAATATATTTTTGAAGCTGAGTCCAGAACCACCAAATATGCTTTTTCAACGAGTTGCTCATAGTTTTTTTGATTAGAATAATTTCTATAAAAGCATAGCAAAAGTTAACCATCCGGAAAAATATTTCACAAGATGCTAATTTTGGAAATAATAGCATTTACGTTTAACGAGAAGGGATACAATTTAAGAGGAAGAGCATGTATATTTTTTAAATTCGAATAGTTATTTCTCACATAAAAACTTAAGTATGTAAATCCATTTGCTATTTTTTTATTTTAGGAGAAAACGACATTTGATAAGGTCCAGACGACATCGACAGCAGAATATTCATAAAATTGTTTATTGTGCGGATATTTTTAAACGCCATTTTTTTAAAACCAAAAAAAAATAGGTAATGGGTACATAAAATACGTTATACCAGAAATGACCTTTAAAAATTATATCCTACAAAATATACAGGTGTTCCAATAAAATTATTAGGGTTATCATATTATTAAGAGTACACATTTTATAGCACTTTTGGTAAAACAGCAAGAACTGTTATAATGACGTTGGAAGTTGGAGTTTAAAAAAAAAAAAAAAAATATTTTTATTTTATTTTTATTTTTATTTGATTTTTTAAAAATCTGCATATTTTGCGGTCATATGGACATTTTTAAACGCCATTCACTATAAAACCAAAAACGATAGGTTATGGGTATATAAGAGTTTTTATGTAAGAAATTAATTTTAAGCATATACGGGGTATTCCATTTAAAATATCAAAGATTATAGTACTTTCGGTTAAACTGCAAGTCATACATAGGTGCTATTATATTTAAAATTGGCATCCGGTAATACAATTTAATATTCACAAATTTTAAAAGTGTACGTTTCTACTACAAAAAATAAATTGCATTATATTTAAGAGTAATAACGATTTAAAAGATACTTATGAATTTTTTAAATTATCTAAAAAATAGAGCTCTGTGATAAAGTGTTAAGTACAGGAAAGACAATATTAAAAAAATCAATTTTATAAAAGAAAAATCTTGAAAAATGAAGCAAATATTAAAAATCTAAGAAACTTGTTTTTAGAATGGTTTATTGTTTACCACTATATAATTTAAAAACTTGTTTTTTGTCGAACGTGGCTTTTGACAAAGTTTTTGAAAAAACTAGGACATTTTTTTACGCCCAGTAGAATAAAAACAAGAAAAATTTCAACCTAATTAAAAAATATATTTTTTAAAAAGTTTTTCTACAAATCGGTTAACAATGCATTTTAATGTTGCATTTGATTTTAGAGTAATAACAATTTGAAATTTACCAAGAAAATTCCCAGTTATAGTGAATTGAGCAGCAGTTTATTTCAAAATAATTTTATTATACAGGGTAAGCATTCTTAAGGCGACACTTTGTAACTTCCTTAATATTGAAGATAAGAAGTCGGTTAAATTGGTAGGGTTGTGGTACTTTTTCCGCTGATTAACTTGCTGCCAACCGAAAAACAATTAAACATTAAGTTTTCGATTTTTACAAAAAAATTACTTTTCTGGATCACCCTGTATATTATATTACCATTCTAGGAATCTATCTTTTGATATTTCTAATTTTTGATAGTTTCGGAAATATGGCCTTTCTCGGGAATTTAATACTAACCCGGAACTACACTCAGTATATAACATCACCATTTAAAAAATATTTTAAAGAGCTTTCAAAAAATTTCCATTTAATATGTCTTATATATAGCTTAAAATATTTGGCCATTTAAATCTAAAAATTAAATTAAGTTTTCATTATATCTTCAGTTTTAAACCAATTAGTGTCGGCGATAAAATAGACTCTATATCTACTATTTCTCTCACGTGAGACGATTTCTTAACTACTGTATAACCATCTTTATTATTCTTACACAAACAGCTGAGATTTAATCAGGTGAATTGTGGATTTTCTGTATTAAGCCTAAAGTTTTTCAAAATATACACTGCTTGGCATAGTCATTACCAAAAGATCTAACTATATGCATTGCGCAATAAAAAAATGGTTTTTATATTCTGCTTTTTCTGCTTGCGAGTTTAACAATTACAGATGAAAAGAACTGAGGTCGCTACAATATTAGGAACGCCTTGTCGACTTTTTAGGCGAAATTGTGGCCAGATCCATTTCTTTGGTTTAAAAAATAAAATTTCGGTTAAAATTTTAACCCTCCTCTAAAGGGTACAGTAAAATGAAACTGTAGACTGAGACCCCATACATACCTCTGTAAGATGGCATAAACATAATTTCCGTCAGGTGGCCTAGTGTCAAGGGGCAGTAGCAAGTTTTTTTTTAATGGAAAGGGGGTTATGTAACATTATTTTAAAGGCCCTTAGTTCTTTACTTACCGCAACTTTGTTTTTAAAAATTTGCCAAGCCGTTCCAGACTAATAACCGTTTAAATTTTTATTTTAAAAGCAAAGGCATGTAGGTCAGGAACGACTAAATCAATTTTTAAAAACAAAGTGGCGTTGAGTAGAAAAGCAACATGCCTTTAAATTAAAGTGTCACGTGATCTTCATTTCCATTTGAAAAAAAGTTGCTAGTCCTCTCTTTGTACAACGTCACATGACCGAAATTATTTTTGGTCAATAAGTAGCTTAGGTGACACCTTCTTACACAGATTTTACCCGATCCCAATATCATACCCCATTTAAAAGTTAAGGGAAAGAGAACTTTTAAAAAACGCACTGTATTTACAAATTGGAGCTAAACCTAGGAAGTTAGCCATAGTACCGACTTAAGAATGATCTGTATACCACCCTGTATACCACAAATGCCTAAAAACGTTTTATTTTTTTTTTTTTGCGCAAAAATGGTGCATAGATGAAAAAAAAGTCAGAAGGGCATTTGTTGGAAAATAAATGAAGATTCTAAAAATGCTTTTAATTTAAAAAAAAACATTGCCGTACTATAATAAATGGTAGAAATAATTAAAAATATTTTACACTAAAATAAATGCCTATTGGTGCTTATTAGGTGGCAAGTCAAATTTTATAAAAATATCTTAGTTTTAACGTTATGATAGGAAAACAATTTTTGACCTAAAATTTTAACACCCTATAGCCTAAAATTTAAAAGCCTTAGGACATAATATATGTTTATATAAACGTTTCTTTCTTAAATTAGCCTAGGAAATATATCCCGTATTTTTAGCCATTAATTAAATTACACCCTGTATAAAAAGATATTCATATTGAGATCGGGTAAAATTTAGGTAAAAGAGTGTCAATTAAGCTACTTTTTTGCATAAACATAATTTCCGTCAGGTGGCCTAGTGCCAAGGGGGCAGTAGCAAGTTTTTTTCAAATCGAAAGGGGTTTATGTTACCCCTTATTTTAATGACCCTTTGATTCTCTGCTTACCGCCACTTTGTTTTTAAAATTTGCCAAGCCGTTCCAGACTAGGAACCGTTTAAATTTTGATTTTAAAAGCAAAGGCATGTAGGTCAGGAACAGCTAAATCAATTTAAAAAAAGTGGCGTTGAGTAGAAAAGCAACATGCCGCATAAATTAAAGTGTCACGTGATCTCCCTTTCCATTTGAAAAAAATTTGCTAGTCCTATTGGTACTACGTCACATGTCCGAAATTATTTTTGGTCAAGAAGTAGCTTAGATGACACCTTCTTACACAAATTTTACCCAATCTCGATATCTTGTCCAATTTAAAAGGAAAAGGGAGGAGAACTTTTAATATCCATACTGTATATACAGGGTGTTATAGAACTATGAAATCAAACTTTAAGGTTTGATTTTCTATATTATTTTATAAAAAAGTTTTTTTTTAAACGTATGTTCTAAGCTCCTTCCTCACTGAGATACAGGGCCTTAAGATTTATTAATGATTTTAGTATTTTCTAAATATTTTTAATATTGTTCGCTCTATTTGAATAAAAAATATAAAATTAACAAATAAAGAATCTTGATCTTAGTAAATAGGGATAATAACTATTTTTGATAAAATACACGACTGCTAATTTATTTTAAGGCAAACAATTTTTTCACATAATTATTGCTTTCTATATCATGTTGTCTATGGGTAAATTTTAGAAGAAATTAAAGTAGCTTTATTATTTTTTTTTCAAAAACGATGGTAGTTTCTTAGTTAAAAAAGAATATTAAAACGTCAAAAAAGTCAGTGGCGTACTTTTTTCTTAATAATATAACTTGCGGTGCCCACTGAGACGCCACTGGACCCAATAATAACTGGTTAGGGCTGAATAAGCATCTTATTACTTTAAATAAATTTACCAAATTTTATTTTAATCGGCCTAAGCATAATAAAAATATTTACAACCAACTGCTTTTTCTTATTAAATTTTAACGCCCTGTATCTCAGTAAGAAAGAAACTTCGGACATAATTATGTTTACACGATTTTATTTTCATAAAATAACATAACGAATCACACCTTAAATTTTGGTCTCATAGTTCTAAAAAACCCTGTATATTTTACCTTAGTTTTGGCGTAGTAGAAACTTAAATTTAATATGTAGAAGTTAGACCCAGAAATCGTGCTGACTAGTGTTATACAGTGCATTACCTGGTGTTCTATGAATCCTATGAAACTTTGCACATTTAGGTTATAATACCTAGGTACCAAATTTTATTTTTATATTCTTAAAAATAAAACACCTACAGGGGCTAAGGATGCCAGATATTTCAAGTTTCTTTTCTTGGGAACTACTAAACCGATTTACAAGACAGAAATTTTAAAACCTTTCAGATAAGGTGCCCCTTAACTTTCCTTCATATTAAAACTTTTTAACGTTTGTGTTGGTCGGGGAAGAAGAAACCCATAAACAAGAAAATTTTGGCACAAAAATGTGTCCCCTTAAAATAAAAGTTTATGTGTGTGGATTTTTTATTAAGTAAACAAAATAACTAAATTATGGGAGATGGCTCGTTTTAATTGGAATGCACTGTATTAGTTTACCGCTGATTAATTGGTTTAAATGTTAGCCTTAGCTATAGGATTTATTTAAGCTATAATAAATAATTTTGCATGTTATTGTTACGCAAATTGCGTTTAATAGTGTTATTGTCCTGGTACTTGCTACCGAATACAATTCACACTTAAAGATAAAGCAGTACTGTCAATGAGTGGGTTATTATTTATTAATTAAAATATAATATTTGCGATAATTATAGCAGCCACTTAACTTGCATTCCAAGCGCTCCTTGACGATAATTTGAATACATCTTTTGTTTAATAAAATTTTAACCTTAAATGATATTTTATTTTTTGTGTCCACCAAGGAAAACAAAAAACACACATTTACGGCGTGGTCCGAGAAAGTCAAATATTACTGCTTTTAACGAGATGTGACAAAAAAATTTAATATTAATTGTAAGGTTTTTAACTTTCCATGTCTAACAAATAACTAGGTGTAGTAGAGTGTCACGAAAAATAGGGCTGTAAAGTAATTTTTTTAAATATATTTCCTATTTTCCCTGCAGAAACGGATTTAGCATATAATTTTGAAAATTGGTATAGTAAATTATAATTTGTCCATTGAGAATAGTAAAAAATTGAAAAGAATATGCAAAAAATTTATAAAATATCTTTTATTTTTTAATTTTAACGCCCTGTATTTTAAAAACGAAGCAACTCGGACATAGGTTTATAAAAACTTTTTCTTATAAAATAACATAGGCAATCACCCTTTAAAGTTTCTTGGCGTAGTTAGGAATTACCCTGTATGTTAACTTGGTAAAAAGCCTTTTTTAAGCCACCCTGTACATCCAATATACAATTATTTCTGTAAAAATGTATTTTCTTATTAAGCAGGACTTTTTATAAGCAGCCACTATTTTTCGTAAACTTGATAATTAAAACGTTTTCCAAGATTTTAGAAAGAACTTCTGAAGACACATACATATAACCTTGATTACTTTAGTGCTGTTGGTACACCCTATACATTATGAAAATAGTTTTAAAATGTACTTTCTATAGTTATCTATCAATTCCAAAAAAAACTGCGTCCTTGTTTACAACAGAAAGCAGTGCTCGCATTTCCCATTCCATGCCCGGACTGAGAAAAAATTAATTCGAATGATGTCAACCATTGCTTGTTTCATTAAAAAACAGATGGGTGTAGATTGTACTATAAAGACATAGACAGGGGTCACCAAATGGCGGACCGCCGCGCCGTTCAAATCCGGGCCGCAAACCTAGCTTATGCTGACCTTGTTGAGTTTGCAATTTTATTTTTTCCGCACTCTCTTTGCTATAGCCTCGCCAACGAAATAGCGCGAAGCGCAAGATCGTCTATCATCGCAGTGTGAGGCTACTGATGACCAGCGCCGGTAAGTGCGAGGAGTGCGAAGAGTGGGGAAACACTATCTTAAAACAGCAAAAAAAGGATTTTTTTGTTCAGAGTTTTGGATATTTGTCCAAATAAATAACCGGAAATAAAAAAATTCTTTGAAACTTCTCTCTTTGTTTGGCTCAACTATGGTGACCTAGAAGGGGGCTTGTTTTTGTGTTTTAAGTAAATTTCCAAATATGACACAAGAGGGTACTGTTGTTGATCATAAGATATCTAGGGTTGCTGTATACATTGCATATGTACAAAAAATAGTACAAAAATAAAGAGTTATATATTTATTAAAAAAAAGACATTATAGAGAACACTACCTAATTTAAAAAGTTTTTAGTTAACAAGAACAATAAAAATTTCTAAGAATTATATAGGGTAGATGTACCATTTGTGGCCACTGTACCATTTGTGGCCACTTTGAGATTTATAATTAAATAATAAATATTTAGTTCTAACTATGGTGTTATGTATATTTATAAAAAGTTAATATCTTGGCACATTGTGAACCATTTCCACTATTTCTTTAAAAAAGTTTAGAAAATAATTACAAACACATATAGGATGCGTGTTGTACCCATGCAACTTTTATCATTTCTTATAAGGATCTGCAGAATACAATGGTAAGTAAATTTTTGATTTTTGTTAAAAGTCATAATATTCTTTAAATGTTTTAATATGTACTACTTAAGTTACCTACTAGGAAACAAAAATTAAATAAATTTATAAAAAATAACTCAAAACATATAAAAAATAAGCCATGGCCACAAATGGAACAGCAAAACTATAGAAGTACAATTTGTGGTCATGCTATGGCCACAAATGAAGCATATGAAATCCATTTGTGGCCATAGTACTTATTGATTTATTAATATGGTAGACTATTCACACGTATACAGGGTAATTCTGAATCTATACGCATAAACTTTGAAAATTAATGCTTAGGACAAACAATTGGTAATATAAATAAAAGTTAGTTAAATATTTTAAAGCAAAAAAAAAAAAGTATTTCAAATAAAAAAATTATGAAATTCTAAACACGAATAATATAACGACTAATATAGAAAACCCAGAGTAGTTACCTAAACTTTGTGTCAGAAATTATTTGTTTTTTATGCAGTTTTGCCAGTTTGGCTAGACACTTTTAACTTTTTTGTTATAAGGGTTAAAAAATGTGGTTTAAGGGATGTTTAAAAAGTATTTAGTAGTTTATAGTTTATTACTGTAAAAAACAAAGGTATTTCAAAAAAATTTAAGATATATTTTTTTACATTTGGATGACATGTTAGGGTTAAACTTCATTATATACAAATTGGAATGTTTTTGGTTAAAAGTGAAGTTTAATTTAGTGTTTATCTTTCAACCAAAATGTGCCGAAATTGCCCTAGATATTCGTTTAATGGATCTAAAGCACCAAGGTTGGTGCTTAAAGGTTGCCGAATGGCCGAAACCGCGGAAAATTATCGTTACAAATTTGACGCCTGAGCGGGGAATAAGAAGATAAACTTTTTAATAGGAAGCGCTTGATCCTATTTGGGCCTATGTTGATGAAATTTTGTGACGTAATCTTTTTCCTAATTCTTTGTTCACAATCTTACTATAAGCTTTTTTTCGCGGTTTTGGTGTTATATTTTGCTTTTTAGTTATTGGACTTCTATATATTTTGTTTAGTTTTCACTGTTTATACCTAAATTAAGTGGTTATTGCTAGTGAAGTTATAGAGAATCTTAAACCTGTAAACAGAGGTCACTGACCCTTGGTTATTTTTTTAAAGGGAATTTACTTTTAAATCGTTTTTAAAGGTAGGATACTATTTTTTTTATGTTTCTCTAAGGCAATTTTATTTTATTTTATATAAGTATCGGTTAATTTGTCTAATAAAAAAATATTATGGCAAAAATGTGACGTCGCAAACATAACCTATATTTTCGGACAAATATAAAAATCTAGTGCTCCTTATTGAAAAGTTTATCTCCTTAAGCAGGGACTATGTTTTTTAACCAAGCGTTGAGCATGGCAAAACACAAGTTCAAGTTATGCCTCTTTTCCGACTTATTTGCTAAATTACAAATTTGACCGTAAATCTAGTTATTCTAGATGAATGACGTACTGCGCATGCGCGACCTAAAATTCAACGAGCCACACCTCTTTTCCGAATTTGTAGATAGAACTTTAAGTACTGTTTATTTTGACCGGTTAAGTAATTTTTTAATTCAAAACCGTAATACCGATAATTTTAGGTCTATATTTGTCCCATATCTATACCGTTATTTTTAAATTTCAGTACTGCGCATGCGCCAACCTAAAAATCATACCATACCTTGTTTCCGACTAAACCAATAAAAAATAGTCCAAATTCGGTAATACATTTTGTAATTTTATTGACCGTAGATCTATTCCACTTTGTTCATGTATACCCAAATATAATTGATACAAACGCGCAAAGGACTGTGGTTTTCCAAAACCGCGTAAAAATACAAATTGGGTATAGTATTTGCTTAATTTTTTAAAACTATTTAAGAAACAGATATCAGATGGGATATTTTCCTAAAACTCTTAAACATTTTTTTTTTTAGTTGTAATTCAATAAACCGGGTATTTTATTTAAAAAATAAACAGGTTTGTGTTATATCTTTAAAATTAGTTATTAAAAAAATATAGATGTGCCACTTAATTCTACGTAAAAATCCCTAAAACTTTGCCACTTACATCTTATTTATATCTCTAAAAACAAGAAACCTATAAGTGCTTGTCCAAATTGACAAAATGTGATAAACACTCTGTATATCCAAAACGAAATAGGTTAGCTGTGACTTACTTAAACCCCTAGGTTTGTTTCGAAAATTAAAACAAAAAATATAATAACGGATCCATTTTATCCCGTTTTGTTTTAGTTAAAAGAATTAATCATTTAATTTAGAACAAATTGTTTATAACCTCTTTTTTTTGGGTTAGAATGCCTTCGTATTGTATTTTGTTAAAGTAAATTAAATACCCAACAATATTTTAATAATGAATTCCGTAAATAATAAAAATATTTCATTAAATAGCACATGTTATTTACTTTGGCCACAAATGGTGCAACTACTGGCCTCAAATGGTGCATCTATGGACACAAATGGTACAAAAGGAGGTAAGATTATTTTTTTTTGTACTAAAGTAAAGTTTAAAGACTTGAATTTTTATAATTTAAATATTAATATACTAATAATGGTAATAATTTATATTTTGTTAGGCCATACATTACTTAAATTCTTGATAGAATTTAGGAAATTGCTTAAAGTGGCCACAAATGGTACATCTACCCTATAGGGTGCTAAAATTTTCCACTATCGTTGTTATACCAAAACACATACCATTATTTTAATTTTATTATACATTTTTGGTTTAATAATAATAAACGTTTTGTTATTATTGTTATGTAAATTCAGCTCTCATTCCCCTAAAAAGAAACTATTCACTTTTCCCAGTTATTAGGGATAGAAAGTTGCATTTATAAATATAATAATGTTGCACCTCTAGAGACAGAAATTAGGTTAGGTGTTTTATCGGTTATGCTATACTTGGATATTTTAAAAATGACTGTTTATTTAAAATTTATTTCAATGTTGTTTTATTTATTTTAGAGTATAACGGCATTTACATCTGAAGACAGTAGAAGGATTAAAATATTACTACTTGTACTATACTTGTTTAAATTTATTTCTTTTTGACTTAACTTTTTTTATCTATGTACAAAGAGGTTTTAATAAAGCCAAAGTACTGTAGGTGCCGGGTTAGTAAATTTTTAACCCACCATTTTAAACGGTTTAACGCGGCAAAGACAGTTGGCATATACAGGTCGCACCAATTCGAAATTACAATGGGTAATTTTTGCCAATATGTGCGGTCTAATGCAAGGCGCGTCATCCTATGAAAGATATTTATTGATTTATGTGTTTTCTGTCTACATCTCTACCGGTCAGTGTCCTTCAACTGAAACTCAGTTGATAAAGTCGAGCTGGCACGACGTGTATATCTATCTGGATCCCAAAGAATGACCCCAGGTCGTCTGTGCTATTTGTGATACAAAAAATAAATAAATTAAAAATATCCTACTTAGGCGTCTTTTTTAAATTTTTATTTATATTTATAGAAAACAAATTTTTGTTTAGTAAAATTTATAATAAATTTAAGGTATTAATATTAAAATTTCGCTTCTTTTTAGAAACAATTAATAAAAACTTAAGGATAGACTTGTTACTTAAAAAAAATACTTCTAAAATGTTGCAAGTAACTATTCTGTAGAAAATAAAATCGCAGATTTTATTTATTTTAAATGTTATTAAACTATTTACTTTATATATAAAAAATAATGACAGTTTTCACAAAGCTTTATTAAAAACAACAAACAAAAATATTCTATTTTTATGTATATACATATCGTCGCCATAGTAAGAAAACTGCTTAACTCGGTTTTAGGCAGTTTTACAGGAGAAGGAACTAAGATATCGTTCTGTAATAATTAATGGTCGGCATTTTCCCACAAAATTATATTCATTAGGCATATTGCCTTGGCGGGTTTTTAAGTGTTAGACGCATAGGACACCTATAGAAATTTAATTACAGCTAGCTTAAGCTATTCTTTAATGCCTTCTTCAGACACGGCTAGTAGTTTAGTCGAGTTGCGAGTAATAAAGTGTGTAGTGTAATTACTCGCTACTCGACTAAAATACTAGCCGTGTCTAAACAAGTCATTACAGATGGGAAAAAATCTTGTTTTTGTATAAAAGTTGAGTTAGGTACTTTTCCTACTAAGACGACAGTACATATAAGCTAAGTATACACGTCGTGCCTGAACAATAGCAGGTAGCGATTAAAAAAATAGGAATACATTTACTGACTATTTAAATGTAGTTAATAATACAATTTTATTTGGAGCAAAAGCGTAGCTCAGCAGCCACACCATTACTTTAAAAAAAAGTTTTTGATATTTGCCAAAAATATATATTTTTTTGTTCCTTTTCCTACCCCGTCCAGAAAAAAATCTAAGTTTGAAAGATGAATCCTCTATTTTTTTTGCACTTGATCAAAATATTTATTGTTAAATGTAGAGTGACAAAATTTTAACTGAATATAACTTTTAAAAAATATAGAAGAGTTTGCAAAATTAGGAATTTGTGTATAAAATTTAATCACATTTACGAAAAATATACAGATAGGGGATTGGATTTAAAACTAAGATTTTTTCTGAGGGAGCACGAACCAATAAATGTTTTCTTCTTTTTTTTCGTTAAAAACAAAAACGTATACCAAACTGTTTCTCTTAAGGCATTAGCTTTTGGTATATGTATGTAAATCCTCTCTACGAACTAGAATGTTCTGCTGTCCGTGGAAATACGTTTTAAGGTAAATTTTAAATGCAAAATAGTACACTTAAATTAAAGAAGTTTTGGCTAATTTTTAATTTAAAATTAAAAATTAATACAATGTTACAGTAGTTAGGTTGAAAAAATGGAAAAAAATTAAAACCATCATTTTATGGGTGCATTACACCTGATACTATCGATTAATTATAAACATAAACAAATGTTGTCTAAACACTGACTTTTCCACGCATGGACAAAAATTGCCCATGAAGGTTTTGAAGTGGCACGACGTGTATAAAGAGTGTACCAAAAAATTGTGAAGTTGGGTAGATAAGTGACAAAGTTATTAATAAAGTTTTATACAGTGCTATAGCAGGAACGCCGATATACGCTTTTCTGGGATTACAAGACAAAATACCATTTTTCAATTATAAATCTTATATAGTGGAGACTTTTATTAAAAAGTTTTTACAAAGGTTTTCAGGATTTAGAAGTGATGTAACTATTCTGCAAAAGGTTGGGTAATCCAAAAAGTAAATAAAAAGAAGTTACAAATGTGTAAACTTTTGTATTCCATGAAGGTTTTTATTCTTCAAAATTTTAGCAGAGCTTGGTATAAAAACAATCATCACTAATATTTGTTAAGTCAAAAAATCAATCAATGGAGCATACATTGGCTAAATTTGGAGATTAAAAAAAAATCAGTTAGCACTTAAGACATATTTTTAAAAATTACAAATTTTTACCTAAAAGAGCTGGATTTGATCAAAAAAAAATAGGATTAACAAAAAAAGGATGCATAAGACTCAAATAAACTTGAAAAAAATGCTTTAAAATTATTATGTCTTTCTATACAAAAACCTTTTAGCATATTGGTATATACATATGTTGCGCCAATTTTGTGTATTTAGAAAAATTTTGCCTAATTCGTGAAATAAGCAGTAAATACAACTGTTCCATTAAGGTGGTCATGGTTAGTTGTGGTTAGTTATTTTTAATATGGAATTAAAAAAGATTTAACTAACCAGAACTAGCCATAAACCTTTCAATATGGCAGAACTACTGCTTATTTCACGAATTTTGCTTTTGCCGAATACATGAAATCGGCAATTACACTAATTTGGCATAACATATACATGGAAAAATGCAAATTTTTGCATTTTAAGAAACATAAAAAGATTACAAGCTTTTTAGAATTGAGTACTTTTTGGTATTAAGTGAATGGCTCTTGGCGGTTTAACTAATGACTATTATTTAATAGATAAAACATTTGTATAAAAGTCTAGCATCCTGATGCTTATTTGAGCCACTATGGACTTCTCATAGTTTACAAAAAACGCTACATTTATAAAGAGCTTCATACCATTTTGGCCAATTATTTAAAAAAAATCCGATAAGAAAAGGAAACGAAAATGCAATTTCGGGTTTTTATAATAATAAATAAGTCTGGTAAGATGATATTACAGATGACACTATAATTACCAATGTAATATGCAAAAGTTTGGTTGTCAAGTTTTAAGAAATCTAAGATTCGCTTTAATTTTTTTTTCCACATTTAAAATGTTTTAAAATATTTATGCAACCCTGGTATTTAATACTTACTTTGAAAATATCTTGAAAAAGTGTTGCAACAGTTAGGTTTTTAATGTACTTGATAAGCTTTGGTATATATCATCTTTTGATAAAACCATGTAAATCTTTAATAATAAATAACTAGTGGCCTAATATTCACACCGGTAATCCCGTAAATTAGTTTAACATGATCGTCAAAAGTCTGTAAAATGAAAAAAAATCATCTTTTTGGCTTAGACTCGACAATTTTAAATGACCTACAAATGAAAGCAAACCGTATTCCCCTGAATGGATAAGGCATATGCCTAAAACCAATTTTTCTGCTGGTGATTTTCCACAGAGGTCTATTCGAGAAAGAACCGTCTGTTTTTATTAAGTCCATAAAAAATTAGGCTTTTCTATGAAGAATATACACACAGATGCAGACAATACCTTGTTGCCACAATTATAACATGTCAGCATTCTTAAAAAATATATATATATGACATTACATTCAAAGTAACAAAAGAAGGTAAGTATCTAGAAACTAGCCGCAACTCCGATTTTGACCAATTTTGGTCATATGGGAGTTTTGGGGCGAATCTAAAAGAATTTTTAGTCGAAAACATTTTTATACGAGATATCCATCATCAAAGTTGGCATTTTAACTAGGTTTGTTTCACCATATTCCCTTTCTTTTTGCACATAATTCGTGATTTAAAGCTAAAGTGGCCCACAATACTTGATTTTCACCTTAAATATATGCTTACGCACCTATTTTAATTAGAAAATTTGCAGCTGGATATAATAAATTATTATTTTAACAATTTGATAAACACAAAATAAAAATCCGTGTTTGTTTGGGTACATAGGTTTACAAAACTCACAAATACACTTGCAATGACTTTCATATTAATGTTTTTATTAGAAATTAAATGGCCATTGTTTTTTTAGCTAATGGCCTCCGCATCATAGCCAACTCGGAACCAAAATTAATGTTTACAATTTTTACCCCAAAAATATTTTTTTAAAGTGTTATAAACCATTAAAAATAAAAAAAACGTTGTTTATTGTTTCGAAAAACAAAGTGTCCGCCAAAAGAAAAACCAAAGTTTTTAATCGATAAAACAAAACATCGTAATAAAAATCTAAACCCATAGATAAATTGCCAAAAATTTATCCTAATAATGTTTTTATATATTTTTAAAATATTTTAAAAGTAAAATTAATGCAGCACAAAAGTACAAAAACCATTCTTTAAGCTCCTAAAATTAAAAAAAAGTTTAAACAATTACACTTACAAATTTTTAATTTAAATCCAATTAATTACTAAATTACTTTATAAGATAAGAATCTAATAGTTAATTAATTTTAGGTTCTTCATAGCTACGCAGGTTTCCTTGACGTTTTACAGACAACAGCCTTCAATAATTTGTTCACTTTCAATTAAAAAAACAAAACACGCAAACAAAAAATGCATTAGGGGAGGTCCGGGAAGTCTTGGTTAGCGGGTAACGCCGTCCACCGTCGTAATTTTTAAACGCAACCTCTAATCGGTTTGATATCTATTACTTAATACAAACATAAAAGCTAAAATGCTAATTTAGCTAATTTACGCTTTGTGGATTTGTTCTTCATCCTTCAGTCGTTAATAATAGTTTTGAATGCAGGTGCAATGATTATTATCCTTACAAGTGCGGAAAGTAATACTTTACTGCGCGCGAACTGCCGCAAGCTGTTAAGTGCGGGAAAGTTACTTTCCGTAAGAGTTTGGAACATAAAAAAACAATTTATAAATTCTTCAAAGTTTATTTTAAATCACAATGTAACAAAATTGTTGAACAAAATTTTATTTATTCTTGAAAAATCAAAGTACAATTTGTTGCCTTTTGTAGACTTATTGCGGAATTTAAATAATTTTTATTTATTTTATTACTCTTATGTGGTACAAAAAGATAAAATTACTTATGTAGTAATATACCAAAAAAATTCTATCGGAGGACATATTTTTAAAAAAACAATCGTGCGGGAAAGTTTAAAGCATGCTTGTAGAATTTTTTCTTCTATGAAAATTCAAACGTATAACAACGATATATAGGTAATAATCATTATAATATCAAATTGAAGGCGATTGATTGTAAATTATTATGTATTATTAATTTATTATAATTTGTAAGGTTATTCAATTTAGAGTTATCGGCTGAAAGAAAATTGCTTAGACCAAGCTGGCACCTAACCAAATATTTTTAATTTAGCTATGTGGATATTAAGAATTTTGTCAGTAATAAGAACTTTAACTTATCTATAATATTTTTATAAATGATATAATTTTTTTTTTTAGTTAGGTTTAACCTTTTTGGTGTTATGCCTATAATTTTTAAATTTAGAAGAATCTGAATGTCCAAGACTTATAATGAATATTAGATAACAAGTAATATGGCCAAAATAATTTAAAAATGTTTAATTTTATAGTAAAAATTATCTTTATTGGTGACCGAACTTGTACACCCTAGCAGATTTTTTTCCTTACAAAATAAATACCCATTTTTTAAGCTGCTCAAAATTAATCTTTGGGTATATGTCTCACCCAGTATAAATAATGGGGCGGTATAACTTATCTTAACGGAAAATACCACTTTAACAACATAAAACTGAGCAGGCGGCATAATGATAAAGAAATATTTTGCTTTTTATTATCAACGTCTTATCGCTATCAATTTTCCTAAAAATGTTTTTCTGGAAAATAAAAATAATTAATTGCCAAGCTATTTGTTGTTGTAATTGCGCTTTATTAATTATTAAATTGTTTAACAAGTAACAAAGGAAGTATTTAAAAATCTAAAAAAATAGTATTTCTGATTTACTAAAAAGCAAATTAAGATCCAAAATAACGGGTTTTTAAAATATATTTTGCAATTATTATTATTTAAATTTTTAGCCTTGTTTGCGTCTTTTCTTATCAGTTGTACAGGGTAGGTCTTTTTTGTTGACTTTGCAGGGTGTAGCGAAAACTAAAAGAGATAGAATAAATCTGATTGCGATCTTGATTTCAATTTTTAAAACAAATTTAGTGGTCAAAGTATATTATGGCTAACTTTATTCGTTTTGGATTTTGCAAATTTGCCCAGGCACTTGTAACTTGCTTAATATTAGAGATAGAAACATAGAATTTAGTGGCGTAAATATATTTTTTAATTGACTTTTATTTTATTGCTATAATACAAAGTAAGGATTTTTTAAATAAAATACCCTGTTTATTTTGTCGGAAGGTCTCCTTAAAAGCTGTAAGAAAAGCTGCATTAATTTTATTATATCTATTTACAAAGAGGTTTAAAAATGAGGCCATCATCAGGACTTTTTTAAATTAAACGACTTGTATATTATACTTTTATTGCAAAGAGCTCTAACAAAATGCCACATTTATTATGTCTATTTCTTATAGTTTTGGAATTAACATCCTCTAATTCTAAAAAATTGTAAAATAATTTTTATTACAAATATCTAAAGTACTAAGATTTGGAAGCTCATATTTCCAAAACTATCAGAGAAAATCATTTTAAATGTGGTACTTTCTTGAAGATCTTTAAAATATCGTTTTAATGGTGATAATACAGGGTGTTTTATTAAAAAAAAAATATTTTATTAACGATGACATCATCGATAACGATAACTATATTTCCGAAAATATGACAAATTAAATATATTAACTATGGCTATTAAGGAGATTTTTTATTACTTATAAAATATACAAAATGTCTTATTAAAAAGAAACAACTTTGTGTCATGATTCTAAAATAACAGTTATTGGAAAAAATATAGGTACGCCACTAAATTCTACGTACATAACTTAAACTTCCTTTTTTATTTTTCTCTAATATGAAGCAAGTGCTTGGACAAATTAACAACATTTTTGTTTAAGTGTGTTTAAACTCTGTGTTTCCAAAACCAATTAAGTTAGTTATATTTTACTTTTACCATCGAATTTATTTCAAAAATTGAATTGAGATTGCGCAATCAGATTCGTTCTGTCTCTTTTAGTTTTCGCTATACCCTGTAAGCCCGAGGAATGGGCGCCACCATGTACAGGGTAAACTGGAATGCTTCGAGTATTTAATCAAAGGAAACATGTTCCACAAAATGCAAATTTAAAGAAACAGCGCAAACATTATTATTAAACAAAGATAAATGTGTAGCGTTAATATCTGTAAATTTAAATAACACAGGATTACCTTTACTTGATGCTAAGGTGTCCTCAGAAAAACTCAAAATCAACTAACTTATTACTTTTTTTGTATTAAAAATAGTAAATACACCAGCAACCATGTGTCACTCAAAATTTGACATTTATTGTCCAACTTTTTTAGAATATCTTAAAAATGAACCTTAAATTTTAAAATTTTATACCTAAATAATAGTTAGCTTTCAAATTTTTTTGTTTTTATTTAATTTTATCCTGACAACAGTGGCAGAATTGCCACCGACAAGTCGATTTTTGGTTTTTACTTACTTATTTTTATTATTATTATTATTTGGGTGAATTTATCTTCATTTTGTGTAAAAAAATATCCACTTTGGCGTGTTCCCAAATAAATGATTAATCCGCCAAGCCAATACAGAACATATATTTAATTTTGTTTTTTTTTCGCTTGGGATAATATGGTATAGGTTTAACGGTAAAAGATAAAAACTAAGATATGTGTCCGGTTCTTTTTTAGTGTTAAGTTAATTGGTGCAATCGGATCAACTCTAATTTGATAGGTTTAGAAGATACACTCTGATTCTCAAAATTCGTCAATTTTTACTATGTGTCATTACTAAGACATTTATGGAGATAGGAAAAAACTTCAAATACAAAAGTGTTATAACTTTTTACGAAGAATCCAGTGACGTTCCTAAAATCAATAAAGATATTTTAATTTTTGAGATAACCCAATATTGCATTATTTTATTGGAACCCCGTGTATCTGAGTACTCAAAAAAATGCATTTTCTTTTTAGTAAAAGATTAACTAACACTTAATATTTTGCATTGTTTTAAACAGCACAACTAAAAAAATAGTTAGCCGTGGATTAAATCAATATTCATTTAATTTCTAAAGGACATGTATATAAAAAACAAGAACACTAAATTATTTATTGACCAAAACAGTACCAATAACAAAACATGGATTCATTTTTTATAGCAACTAAGCCATTATCTTATGACTTTTATATTTTTTTGCGCTTGGTCATTATTCTTGAAACTGGGGAACAGCGTTCTCATGACAAAAGTGGGCAGAGTCCTCTCGAAAAGCTTAAATCGGTATTCTTGAACGCAAACGAGTGCTCCCATCACGCAACTGTAAGGAAAACAGCCCGGGAAGTGAACGATCATTTTGGCGATATGATCAATCCGTTCTTTTATGCTCGAGAATTAGGACCCATGGTTTTTAATCACAAAATGTGCTCAAATGCTTTTCATTCTATTCGATGTATTTTTGAATTCAACTTTTATCGAATTAGTGGCGATAAAGATGTACATAGTTGGTGTTTTACTTATCTCATTAAAAAAAAATAAATAAATAAATTATTTGGATTTTAGTAAGAGTGTACCAAATATTTACATTTATATCGCTATTAGTTTAATTACAAGCTGAGTACGAAAATGCACTGAATGAACGAAAAGCATTTAAGCACATTTTTTGAATAAACACAGGCGCAAAAAAATATGAAGTACTTGAAATAATTCTTAAGTTGCTATTATAAATAAATCTATTTTATATGGTTATTATTGTTTTGATTAATAAATGTTAAAATATTCTTGTTAAATTAGGTTTTTTTATTGACATACCCTTGAAAAAATAAATTAATAATAATTCAGTACCCGACCAACTCTTTTTTAAAAATATTTAGTTAGTTTTGTCGTTTAGAGCAATGCAAAATTGTTTTAATTTCAAAAAAGGAATTTTTTGAGGTACCTTAATAAAGGATGTCTCATTTAAAAAAAGGCAAGTTTGGATTATATTTCCAAAATTAAAATAATTATAATTATGGTAAGCCGCTAGATTCTACGTAAAAAGTAATAAAATTTTTGTATTTAAAAAAATAGAAAGAAATCTTAATCTTTCTATTTTTTTAAAAAATGTCCCTGTGTCTTCTAAACCAAATAAGTTAGCATGGATCTGATTGCGCAATTAAACTAAACACTAAACAAGAGAACAAAAATTAGTCTTTTTTTAAATCTTTTACCCTTTAGCCTATACCCATGTAATCCCAGACAAAACATCCTGTACAGGATGTTCGGATTTTGTTGGAATTGTATTTTATATAACTCACGTATCCATAAATTTAACCTATTTAAGTAAATTATCTGACTAAAACATGTTTTTTTAATTTTTTTCTAATGGTGCATGTTATATTTTAATATATTGGTGTCATATTTCTTCCTCTTTACTTAAATTTTACTTAAAACACATTTAACAAAAGAAGAAGGTTCCTACAAGCAAAAAGAATATTGCATTTTCCGCCAAATAAAATTTCGTATATAATATTTTGAGGGATTTTGGGAAAATTATTTAACTAAGACAAATATTAACAATATACCCCAATAAGTTTCTTTGCAGTCATAATTTGCGATAAATAAAAAAATATTGTAACTTTCATAGCGTAACTTAATGTCTAAACTTATATTTCTTTAGGCCATTCGTCCGTCGGCGTGGATTTTATTTCCTTGATGTTTTGGAAGCGCAAGTTTTTGGCATCCTCAGAAGGTTCTTGATAGACATTTTGCGTACCACTGAGCCCTGGCGCAGACGCAGCGAATATTTATAGGCAGCTTGGATAATGCTTGTTTGTGTTGTGGTGCTATTTTTGTGGCTTTAAGAATTGCTATCCATATTTTATTGATCTTCATTGATTCTTCTCTTTTTGATCAGCTGGCATGCCTCACTCTTTATAAACTTCTCACCTATGGTTTTTCAACTAAACTCTGTACTTGGCTCTCTAGATATTTATCTGATCGGCGTATATTAGTTATTGTGAACGGCCATTCTTCAAGCTTTCACCAAGTAAATGTTGGAGTACCTCAGGGCTCAGTACGGGCACCAACATTGTTTTTTCTTCACATCAACGACCTTCTCTCGTCCACAACTAATTCCATTCATAGTTTCGCCGACGATAGAACTCCTGCACCTCAGCTTTCAGGTTCTAAACCCATCACTAACCTGACTTGGAAAACAAACGCAGAGCGATGCAAAATATCTTTTCGCAGGATCTTAATTTAAAATTGAATTGGGGCGCCAAAAATCTCGTCCATTTTAACGCATCCAAAACACAATCGTGTTCCTTGTCGAGATGAAAGAGTCATCAAATACTCATCCTCTACTTATGAGCGCCAAGTTTTACAGAGCAAAGACACCTTCAATCTTGTGGGCGTCACATTTGAAAGTAACCTTAACTGGCATAAACAAACTGTATCTATAGTCACGGTAGCTTCAAAAAGTTGATTTCTCTGAGCCAAAAACATGATGTTTTCTGCTTCTACTTTAACCACTTTATATGTGTCCCAAATTCGACCTCCCTTGAATATTGTTCTCATATCTGGGGCATGGCTGCCCCAACAACCCTAAGCATTCTTAATTCCATTTAAAAGAGCCATTCGTTTTATTAATGATCCTTCACTTACAGAATTTATCGCTTTTTTATAGGTACTTCCATGGCTTTTGCTCTAAAGAATTGTCCATTAATTCCCCCACTCACGGTTCCCAACAGAAAAATTCGTGGTGTCACGCGTATGCACCCTTTTAATTAATGAACAAAACGGATTTAGACAGGGCAGATCCGCTATCGACAATATTCTAGACTTAGAAAGTGATATTCACGAAGCTCTGGCGACTAAACAACAATGCATTGCTATTTTCTTTGACCTAAAACGAGCTTTTAATACCTGTTGGAGGCGCTACATACTAGAAAGGTTACATTCCTGGAACATAAGAGGCAACTGTCTAGCATATATTCAAAATTTTCTTCAAAACAGATCTTTTAAAGTAAGAGTTAACAACTACTTTTCTGATACTCACACAGAGGAAAACGGTACTCCGCAAGGCTCCATAATCAGCCCCACGTTATTCCTGATTGCAATTAATGATATAATTAACAACTTACAAAAACCCTTAAAGGCTCGATTATATGCCGATGATCTAGTTGTTTATATTAAAGGAAAAAATATAACCCAAATGACTGCTTTGCTGCAAACATTCCTACAACAACTAGAATCATGGTCACAGAACACAGGATTCCAGTTTTCAGCAGCAAAAACAACAGCTATTATATTCTCCAAAAAGCCTTAAATCACACACCTATACTATCATTACATAACACAAACCTATCGTTCAAATCTTCTGTAAAATTCCTAGGCATGTGGTTTGATCAAAAACTTAACTGGAAAGAACATATACGACAACTAACACTAACTTGCAACAAAAGACTTAATTTGTTAAAAACACTCTGCAACCGTAACTGGGGAGCCGATTACGCCAGCTCTACTTTTACTTTATAAATCTCTCATTAGATCTAAGATAGACTACGGCTCTATCGCATACGCCTCGGCAAGTAAATCTACACTGAAACCACTGGACTCGATACACAACGCCGCTCTCAGGATTGCCCTTGGTGCTTTTCGCACTACCCCAATAGAAAGTATTTACAGTGAAACTGGTGAAACATCGCTACACCACAGACGTATGCTTCTGACATTAACACATGCGACATCAATTGCCACAAATATAAATAAACCATTGGCCGATAATACGTTTACAGAAAAATATACAAATTACTTTAATAATAAACCATATTCTGCAAAGCCCTACTACGAAAGAATTCGAACGTACCTTAATCATCTTGATACCGAATTTCCAGCAGTTTTTCCCGAGAATATCGATCATCCACCACCATGGACAATAAACGTTCCTGAATGCAACACCTCTCTAACATCTTTCGATAAACATAACACCAGTAATACAGTAATCTTAAACGCATTAAATAGTTTAGTTGATACAAAATATAACTCCTTCGCAAAAGTATTTACCGACGGCTCAAAATCTGAGAATGGAGTTGGCGCCGCATTTGTATCACCGTACTCCACCTTCATGTTTAAATTTCCATCCCACACTAGTATATTCACTGCGGAACTTTATGCTCTGTACCAAGCACTAAAACATATAAACTTGTCCACTTTTTCAAAAATTTTACTTCTTACTGACTCTCTTAGTTCCCTCCTAGCAATCCAACACCTATACCCAAAACATCCAGTGGAAAAATTAATCAAAACAGAACTTTTACGAGCTCAGGAACATAATAAAAATATCGAATTTATTTGGATACCTTCGCACATCGGTATTCCGGGAAATGAAGATGCAGATGAAAGTGCGCGAAGTGCAATAACTAGTGCGAACGCCGAACTGTCTCGCGTTAGTGCGCCCGGAGACATTAAGTCATTTTTTAAAACCATAGTGTTACGCCAATGGAAAAATGAATGGGATATTTCGAGAACCAAGCTTAGATCAATTAAAGACGATGTTAATCCATGGAAGCCTAGAACCAGCAACCGACGTTTACAGGTTATTCTCACACGCCTTCGTCTAGGGCACACGAGATTTACCCATTCCTACTTATTTTCTAATAGTGACCCACCCCTGTGTGATACATGTAATTTAACTAACAGCATCTCTCACATATTAATTAACTGTCCTAAATACGTTAGAGAACGATTGTCTTACAATATCCCAAACAGCCTTCTACAACTTCTTGGAAAAGACTGCCCAGTGGAAAACTTGGTGAACTATCTTAAAGCCATAGACATCTTAAACAAACTCTAATCCTAATTTATTGTACTTAGCTTATTTTATTGTCGCCTTTCGGCTCCAATTTGCCAGAAAGTTCGGGGAGAATCCTGGATAATCCAGGTCGTAGCTCCCAGAAATTCAGAGTTCTTTCACTATTTATTTAATCTTGAAATTATGAAGTGGCATGAATTTCGGCCAATCTTCCCTGGAACTGCTTTACTGGTATCGCGCATAACCGGTTTTCTTTCAGGTGCTGCCCCCCGTGACGCCCGCCATTGGAAAACACCTCGTGCAGCACGCCAAACCGGGAAACATCAGGTTTATAGGAATCTTCACTCACAGCGCCTAATTCTAGAAGAAATATGTCTTATCAAATTCAGCTGTGAATTTCCTATCTTTTTCGGGGCATCAGAACGTCTTCTACATCCTCCATACATGATACCTCGTGAGAACCGCATGGACTCCCTTTCAACGTCCTACCACGACCGAGAACGAACGAAAAAGTGATCATATGTTGGTTAGACATTTTGGTACCAAGGTAATTTATATATACTTTGAATAGGTTGCGACACATCCTCGAGTTTAAGCGGTTCGAGGTCGGGGACGCAAGGGAAAGCACTGTACCGGGAACAGTTGGCAAGATTGGGTAAAGTTATTATATTTTGACAGCTGGTGATTAATCCAGTGGCATCTAGAATTTGTGCTTTTCATTTTGCATTTTTTTTCAAAGTGATATTTGCAGAAAGATGTGATCCCAAAAGTATTTATTTAAAGTCAAAGAGGCTGCGACTTAATAATAATTAAAAAGCGTTTTGTAAACGCTTATTCTCATAATGCTATAAACTGTAATTCTCCGGCACTGATGAACATGGCTGAAAAATGGTTATATGGTAATATGGTCAATAATAATCATTTTTTGCATTTTTTTAACTATGAACGTTTTTTTTTTAAATCGCAATTAAATAAAAAAGGAAAAAATTGCGTAGGTAACTGTGACTACTTGTAAGTTATAAGCTCTACAAAGAAAAGAAAATTATGTTGCCCTAAATATCTTTACAAATATTTATGTTGTTAAGTGTTAAATTACGAATAAATTTATTAAAGTACCGAATGTGCTCTTTTTTATAAAACTAACGTATTTTTTAAACAATTTATCGGCTTGTTAGTAATAAAATTTATTTTCCCAGTCATGATTAGGTTTCTACGCAACTTTTTGCGGATACAAACATTACTTGTTCCCTACTCTCATCAGAGCCGTACCCAGGGGGAAAGCAATGGGGGCAATTACCTCCTCCACCCAGGAGCCCAAAAAGGCCTCTTAAAGATGGGTTATTTGCCGGAAGTGGCGCCTTAAGCCGCTTTGTTTACTCATCTGGATTTCTTTTTATTTTTGGTGGTCGCCTTTTTGCTCCTCCCTCCTCCTCCAAAATTACTTTATGCGTACGGCCCTGACACTTATACTTCTTGCTCCGCAGACCAGCTTAGAACTCAGGTTTTTATAATATAGAAGTACTACGTAAATATGAATAAGTTGTTGGTAAGCAAAGATAAAATTTTACTTTCACCATTACATATTAAGTTAGAAATAATGAAACAGTTTGTAAAAGGCTTTAAACAAGAAGAAGATTTTGTTAGTTACATTTGTAGACAATTTCCAAAATTACTATGGAAAAGATAAAAGGTGGAATATTTGATAGTTCTTAAATACAGCTGTTAATTAAAGATACAGATTTTATTAAAGTTATGGACTATTCTGGAAAGTAAAGCTTGAAAAAGTTTTGTGTTGGTAGTCGAAAATTTCAAGGTAACCATAAGGCACCAAATTATAAGAGAATTTGTACAAAATATGCAGACAAACTTGCAGATTCTAGGTACAAATATAAGTATCAAGTTACACTATCTTCGCATCATATCATTTGGATAAATTTCCGGATAATATAGAAAATAAAAGTAAGGAACAGGAAGAGCCCTTTCACAAGAATCTGACAGTAATTGAGGAAAGATATCGAATAAATAATCGATTTTTACTTTAATCGATTATTTTTTTCTTATTATCGATTTTTTGTAATCGATTTTATTAATGGCAAAAATCGATTTTTAATAAATCGATTATATGAATTACACATTTTGAATCGATTTTTGTAAATAGTGCCATCTGTGCGACGGACGAAAAAACGGGTAAGTAAGTTTACTAATGTGAACAAGTCGATAAAAAACAGCCATCAGCGCCATCTTAACGTACAAATATATAATAAATTGTAACTCTTTGTGTCTTTATTTATTTCTTTGAAGTTTTGAAGTGTCGAAATAATTATTGTTAAACATAAAAATGTCTTCCACTGGTAAAACACCCAGAAGTTGTTGGCGGAAGTATTTTATAATAAAGAAAGATAATGCCACCGCTAAATGTAAATACTGTCCAAAAGAGTTAAAAACATGCAGTAACACTACAAATTTGAAACAGCACATGGAAAGAAAACATTCTGATGTCTTACAAGCTGACGAGGTAACACTCATTATTTAATGTAATAGTTATTATTTATTATGATCCTTATGACAGTATATAATAAAATTTATAGAACGAGTAACATTTTATATGCTTCAATTGCAAAAACTTAAGTCAAATGACATAAAAATCGTATACTCCATTGTTTATTTTTGTGTACTTTATTATTTTAACATTTGTGGCAATTATTTATTTGAGTTTTTTTTATTGTTTGAACGAAAAGCTTAAAGAAAGCTTTCTTTTCTTTTCTCAGTTTGGTACCCAACAATTCTCGTTACATTGTTTACTTAAATTAATCGGTTAATTTTACTTTGATCCTAGTCAAATGTTACGTGATACTAAACATTTGTAAACTTTTTTACTATTTAAACATAAGGTTTAAAGGACAATTTGTTTTGTATTTTAATCTTAAAACCAAACGTTCGTAATTTTACTCATTATTTATCTTCATCAGTTTATTTTTTTCTCTAAGTCAAATTTTGAACGATACTAATGAATTATAATTAAAATTAGTTTTTTTTATTGTCTAAACTTAAATTATTGACAGTGTTTTATTTTGTATGTTATTAGTTCTAGGACCAAACAATTGTCGTCATATTTTTTACTCTTATTGTTTTATATTATTTTTATTGCAATAAAACATTTAAGAGTACTGAAAATTTATATATGAATAATTTGAATCTGTATTTATAATTTAACAGTCGTCCTTTTGGTTATTTTTTTATACTTATATATCGAATAAGCATTTTTTGTATTAAAAAATCGAAATTCGACAAAAATCGATTATTTCCCAAAAATCGATTTTATATAAATCGATTTATCTTGAAACGAAAAAAATCGATTATTAAATTATCGATTTTTTCGACTCGCGAAGTCCTACAAGAAATTTAATATTGTTTAAAAAAAAGAATAATTTTGCAATTAGTGACTAAGACTGAATCCAATCTATTATAATTTATTGGGTAAGTGTTAAAACCATTTTTGGTATAGGTACTAAAACTAAGGAATCTTGTTCTTGAGTTTGGACCGCGTCAAATTGAAATCGTTTACCGGCTCTTCGCCATCGATTGCTCACGACATCTTCAGGGATGGATAATTACTCTGCATGATGGAAACACTGACTTTATAAGACAAATTTATTTTTTTAATTGACTTTCTGGACTGGTTACAATAAGAAACTGTTATTTTTGTATTTCTGCATTTGAGTGACTTGATGTAGACATTAAAATATAAACTAAAAATTTAAAAAACGTTTGTTTTGTTCGTAATATTACTTAATATTGTAATATTTGTACCTTGCACTATAGGTTGAATGCCGTATCAGTAAAGTTTGTTTAGATGTATATTTTGTAAGGATAAAGTCCTCTATTCTAAGCCTATTTTCTAATTTTTAGAATTATAACGGCTGCTTATAAAATAATAAAAAAGATGAAATACATTAAAAGAAAGTGCATATACAAATGTTTAGGTAAGCATGGAGGAGGGGGGGGTAAAGCTTTTGCTTAATTTTGATGTCATGGGGAGGGGGTTATAATTGTAATAAATCTGTTCAGAGTAAAAAGCGTGGGGTGCTTAATATATTAAATGTTATAATTATTCCATTTGCAAATATCTATGATGGAAAAGTTATGAAAAATAGTAAAAATGCACCCCACGCTTTTACTCTGAAATGACAATACTTTTTGTAATGAAAAATTATTTTCTAATTTTTAGTTCGGTTGCATATAAAAGCGTGTTTTTTTAGTTTTTTAAACTTATTAATTATTTTTTTCATTTTTAGTTCGATATATCAATTAGTTTTCTGCGGTCATGTCATATTGAAACGTTTCACGAACTATTTCGTAATCTAATCATTTCATTTAAAGCTTCACTGTTGCATGGGTTTCAGAACGCAACTACATGTAACGGGGTTTGTACCCGTTTAACGGGGTTCTTGTTAACCCTATGGTCTTCCTGTCGTTTGCCGAGGGGTTGCGTCCTATGGGTGGACGCACGCTTGTTTAACTAAGGTGTTGCAACCTTATCCTGGTCCCCAACCCGTCGGCAAATGTTGTCAAGTTCGATTATTCAATTGTCTAATCTGGCGCCTCCGCCAGAACGTACGATTTTTCACTTTTCCGGTTTTCCTGGAAAATGCTGGAACTTAACGGGATACTGTTTTTAAATTATTGCATTGTCATCGGTCCTGATACGTGTGCAAAGTTTCAAAGAAATTGAATAGCTGGAAGTTGGTAAAAATTAGGCTCAAAAGATTCCGTTACATAGATAGACAGATGGATAGATAGATGGATAGATAGTTACAACCCAAGTTAATAAAAGACTCATCTGATACCAGACTCATTTTAGCGGCCATAATTTATACCAGGCGCTTTAAAGATTCCAAAAATAATGTAACTTTACTTACAATCCTAGTATCAGACGAGTATTAAAAATGAAAATAACTAGTAAAAACGTGTTAAAAAAAAGAAAAAAATAGTGATCTCAATTAGCTTGATGATTTCTACTGCTTGTCATGAATACATGTTTTTGTTAGGTAATTATATGTTGGCCTATTTTGTCTTAACTTTATATTAAATAGTTTGTATTTTACAATTGCAATAAGTTAATAAACAGCACCTGGTGTAGTTGTACTAAGAAAACTATATTGCATTAAATTAGTTTACAAGCAAGTTTTGTCTTTTACAACTGTTTTGTTAGGACCGGTGTTTCAAAATTTACAATCGAATATTTGAAATACAAAATAATACTTACAAACAAGAGTATATTAGCAATTACTGGTGGTGCATTATGAGATATTCTTTTGATGAGAATTTTGTTTTAGGAATATTAACCAATTAAAGCAACTGCTTTATTAGTTTCTAATATAAGTTCCACAACAACATATACAGGATGTTTTTAAACAAATGCGAAAAATTTGGGAAGGTGATTCTTTGTTTAAAATAAAGGATAGTTTGCTTTATAAACCTGGGGTTAAAAATTGACAATTAGGAAGATATCGCGAAACAAACATGTCTTTATTTGATATTTAAAAACAAAAATTTTTGTAATAAAACTACCAATTAATGTCAAATAAAGAAATATTACAAGGACTTTAATAGTTGACAGCAGTTAAAATGTATATCTTTTTTCTAAAATAAATTTTCCTTGTCCAAACACGTTATAATTCTTACACTTATCTATTTAATATAAAATTGAAGTTTTTCAATAAATTTGGCTATACAAATTTTTATTTTTTAAGGTCTTTCCTAAGTCCCTTTAAATTTAGTTAGCAAGGAGGATAGGGTTAGTAAATTCTTAACACTGTATATAGTTCTAAAAAAGTTAAAAAAAGTATATTTAATTAAAAGCAATATTTTAGTAAAATTTCATAAATTCTAGGTGTTTTTTTAAATAAAAATACAAACGTTATTCGTTTGCTATTTTTAAACTCCAATATCTCCTGATAATAAACTTTTAATATCATGTTTTTTAAACTACCCTTTATTTTAAAAAAGAAATGACCTCCTAATAATTTTTTTATTTGTTTAGAAACACCCTTTAGAGCAAATTTAAAATAAACTAATTCTAGGAATTATCCAAAAGTACTAATAAGCTTATTTTGACATTTTTATAAAAGCACCCCTGTTACTATTTAACATATATTGATTTGATATTAATATCAAAGCATTTAAAAATAAGGATTAATTTTGTAATTCATATTTTTTGAAATAAACGTAAAAAAATTAAAATTTTACAATTTATTCCTAAGCACGTAGTTATAAGAAAATATTTATTTAGTTTTTTGTTATAAACCCGGTTTTTGAAAAAGTTTTTTGTGAATAGCATTTAAAAATATTTTTTTATGGAGCTTAATATTTGTAATATGGGTTGTTTAACGTTATCTAAACGGTCATGTTATAAAAGCGTTAAATTTAGAAGCAAAACCGTAAATTTAAACTCTTTATTATACAATTTATTTAAATCTCCAATTATAAAAGCTTATGTTAATGATGTAGGCAATTAAATTAAATAAATTAATAAGACATATTTGTTATCACATAAACAATCTTACTGTTTTTTATCTTTAAAGTAATTATCATTGTTGGTAACAGTCCCCAATAATTTGTGGGCATGACAGACTTATGTACAGTAAGCTATAAGGCGAACATTTTTTCTATTGCGTTTTTGTACCGACGTATTTTCGGATCTAAAGGCTTAAATTTGCCTATGTAATTTAACAGCTTTGGTTACAAATACTAACAACATTGCTACTATTTCATTTTATAAATAATTTCAGATAGGTTAAGGCTGTCGGGTTTATCAAAAGTGGCGTCAAATGCGGTCAGTCATATATTGTTATTTGTTTGGCTTTTGGTTAAATTTAAGGTTAAATATTTTAATATGAAATTTAATGTGTTTACGCCAGCTGCAGTAAGTAAACTTAAATAAAAAACAAAAAAAAAGTTTATACACAAGAATCAGACATATAAATCCCATGTATTTTTCGACGCTGAATCCTATAGGCCCAAAATATAGTTTCCTGGATAGGGCGAGGTTGAGGGTGCATTCTGAAGCCAAAGCCGCATATGTGCTTGACAAGGTCTACAACTAACTGAAATTTCCTGTTTGGGCTGGAAAACGGTCCTCTTAGGGGATCGGTAAATCGTGTATCAGACGTAGCAATCATAACAATGATATTTTTGTGTACATTTAAATTGTGGACCTTACACTATGTGCGAAAAGTTTATGCCCTGTTAAAATTTTTAGCTTGGGACCAAGAAAATGACTCCCTAGGGACCGGAAAATAGTTTCTTTAAACGTAACAATCACAATAGTAGGATTTTTTATGTATTTCTAAATGCTGGAAGTAATTCTGGGGTTCGAAAGCTTTATGGCAAGCTGAAATTTGCGGTTTGGGGCCGGGAAAATAACCTCTTAGGAGGCGGAAAGTCACTTTCGCCAGCTTGACTGAAAACTTTTTTAGTGCACAAATGAGTTTCCAGAACTTAGAAATACATAAAAATTCCACTGTTGTCATTGCTACGTCTAAAATACGATTTTCCGGGCCCGTAAGGGGTCATTCTTTTCGGCCCAAACAGGAAATTTTAGTTAGCGGTAAACTTGTCAAGAACAAATACGGCTTTGGTTTCACAATACACCCTTGACCCCGCCTTATCCTGGAAACTATATTTCAGGGCCTATAGAGGCCCCTGGGACCAATTTCAGACGTGTAGGGCCAATTCTGAGCTCGAATTCCGGTTCAGCGTTAAAAATACATTGGAATACATATATCTGATTCTCGTATAAATTTTTTTGTAAGGCTGTGTAATATAAAATAAACCAATTTAAATTTTGGTTTAATTAATATTAATTGGAACATTTACGAAACAGATTATTCAATACGCAAATTTAGTAGCTCTTCATTAAGATTGCCAATAACAAGAGTCTTTGTATTTTTGAAAACCCTGTATACTCAAACAAGAAATTTAAATATGTAGTTGTTTTCATAACACAAAACGACCTTTATTCTTATCAAGCATCATTTACTACTTATTAAAAAACATAATATTTTTTTTGATCAGATAGGCTACCGAAAAGATACTTATCCTGACTCTTATAATTTTATCTTTTATCTCTTATAAAATATTGTCAAATTTATTTAATAATCACTTATCAATTTTTAATAAATTTTAACGAGAATGTAATACATATTTAATTTTGCTTTGATTATATGTATACAGGCACCGACGTATATATAGGTTTTTTATGGGAGGGGAGCAATCCGACTGCCAGTAAATTAATATCACAAAAATTTTAAAGAGCAAAAAAAAAATGTTTCTTCTATTATAACGCATTTGTTTTTGTGGATCATTTTTCTAATCCAACATGTTCTCTTTTTTTTCTGTATGGCAAGGGGGTAACCAAACGCATTAAAAACATACCAAACAAAAGTTTTTTCATGTAAAACCGTAAAAAATAAAAAATTTGGTAAATTTAAATTTGTCACAGTTTCGGAAATAAAGCCATCGTCAAGAGTTTGATAATGGCACCGTATTTTTAAAATAAAACACACTGTATATTCTATCATCATTAAAGACATTTTTAAATAACTTTAAAAACCATTTTTATCTACAAGTTTTTTAACCAAACGCATTATTTAATAATTTTGGCCAAAAAGGAATCTTATAGAAACCACAGTGCAGAGGTAAAAATTTTAACATTTTACTTTCATAGTTTAATTTCTTTATCTGTTTTCTACAATAAAGTATAGTCCCTCGGCCAATGAAATTGACTTCATGAAAAGAATACTTTTAAAACCTTTTAGGAGGGTTCCTTTTGACGAGTCTATCATGAATATTCATACCGCCATATATGAAAGCGGCGCTTTACCCAACCTGTCAATTTTTAAACATTGTGTTAAAAATCGTATAAGCGCCTTTACACATTAAGCCGGTTTTGACGGACAGAGAGATAAAAATTATACGAAGCCTTTCAGTTTGCCGACTTTCCCCGTTCGCTGCGTATGAAAGGTTTCATTTGACTCCATACACTTTGATAGCGTTGGTCCGTCGCACGTATTTCCGTCTTTCGCTAATATTAAATGCAGTTAAGGTTACAGTTACAAATCCGACCAACCCGATACCCAAAACATGTCAATGGGCCTTATAGTTTCGTGACTGTAACTATAACAGATATGTGTTCGACAAAGAGGACGCATTTTATATGCAGGCATAATAGAATTCCTTATGTAATAAAAAATGTATACAGTGAATTCCAATAAAAACGAGCCACCGCCTATAATTACCAAGAAAATCAGGGACTCCAGAATTTTGAGGGTCGCGGTAAGTATGTTACCAGGCAACACTACAAAAAAGCTTAACCGTTATGCAGGTGCTACTTACCTACTTGGACATTTATAAAAACAAGGTGTTTGGGCTCATTTGAAAGTGTTATTAATTGAAATGTAAATAAAGCAAGCGATGTTGTTTTGGAATTATGTTTATACATCAGTTATACCACGCTAAATATAGAAAGCATTTGGCAACATCAGAAGGGGTCTGAATAAAAGAAAGAATTAACACAAACTGACCCATAAAGTGTCTCTGATATAATTAAAGGATTAAAAAAAAAAACGTTGGACTCAACATAAAAACTAACCTTGACCGCCCTTTATAATCCCTCTTTATTATTAAACATTTATACACCCGCCACAATTGTCCATAATAAAAGTGTGGATTATTAAAATGCTTAAATAAAAATAATAAAATTCAACCAAAGTGTACGGCGGCGCCCAATATTCCTAGTTCTTGCCAGGTACCTGTTCTCTTAACAGGTATAAATGGTCATTCAGTCTTTTTAAAGAGAATGGTGTTGAAAAAAAGCTAGGTTTTATGCCAACACTATTAAAATTTGCGCTTATGCTAATTTAGATATAATTTAATTAACCATTATATGAACAAAAATCTTAAAAGTTTTAAAGAGATAATTTCAAAACTTTACGTATACCGCTCCGGAAACACCAGCAGCTGCTAATTTAATGGAGTGTGGTAATGTTCTGCCCTCAGAATTTTCCAGCGTCGACACAGATTAGAGACCAAATAAACTTTTGTGAAAACTCCCTACTTATAAACAATTTTTTAAGTCTTTTGGAATCCTTTTTCGTTCTGTTAAGTAATAAAATTAATCAGATTTTTTTATGTTTGTGTAAAACGACTTTAATTATTAGTAAGGTGCGGTAATATTCTGCTCTCTAAGATTTTTCGACGTCGACACAGTATATAAACTTTGCGAAACCCCAGCATTTACCAAGGTTTTATGGTTATGTAAAACGATTTTAAGTTACTGTTGTTAACAAATCTTTGCCTTTATTTAAATGTTTTTTTTTTTTTAAGTCTGAAAGAATGGTATTAAGAAAATTAAAAGCCATATTCTACGCCCAAAATTAAAATTTGCTTCTATTCTAATTAAAATATAATTTGGTTTACTCAACACTGAAAACGTTTACCTATACAGTGACAGGACCACACTCATCCTAATTTAATTTATAATTTGTGATTTCACGATCGTAAAATCGTTTTTTAGATCAGTGCTTCTAAGCACTCCCGTTTGCTAAATTTCAATAAAATCAAAGCGATACGACCGAAAAATATAAAAATTATATCAACGTGCAAAATAGTCCCTGCAATATAAAAACCGGTTTACTTTTTAAGGGACTGCTTAATGCAATTACGAGTACAGATCAAAATAAAATATTTAAATGTGTGCCTAGAAACAAACACCACTATGGCCTATTTACTTTATAAATGAATCATATACAAAATGTTAAACCCGGTCCTGTTGTTTGGTTTTCGCGGTCAGAATTTTTTACTGCGCATGCCCACAAGTGTACTGCGCAGTGCCCAGGTAGGGGTTATTATGATTTTCGCTGCGATCATCCATTTTTCGCGATTTTGTTGTTTTATGCACATATTATAGTAAAATAAGTCTTATATTGGGTGCAGAAGTAGTGTATATCCATCGTTACAGCTAGCGCTCCTATCGGCAAAATTCGTACTAGCCTATGTTCCTGTCATGCGTTATTTTTATTGCAGAATTAGTCTATGTACGAACGCCGCCGTGAATGCACGTCGCATCGTCTCTCTTAATGGACATAGACTAGTTCTGCACAACTTTTGCTGGACATAGGATAGTAATTGATGTACATAGGCTACTCTGTTTCTATTTTATCTTTGGCAACAATAACAATTAATGAAAAGTTTAAATTGTTGATACCAAAATTTATTGACGATGAACTCCAGAAGTCAAAAAATATTTAAATTACTTCAACCAAAGGAAAATGAATCTAAGGATAAAGCACTTCAACCAAACCAAGATGGATGTAATGGTGAGTTTTTTAGTGGTTTTGAATAAAACATTATTTTTTTTTACACTTGAAAACGGAAAAAGATAGTACTGCCCGAAATGTTTTGTGAATAAATAAATAAAGACAATGGAAGTCCGAAACTCTTCTTTTAATATTAAAATATTTTTGTTTCTTAAGGCCTTCAATTTGTAAAATTTGTTCTGTCTATTGCACATGTTAGGTAATGCCCAAAAATATTTAAAAGATTTTTGTATTTGGCCCGTGGCTCCAATGATAAACTGATACAATGTCAAGGTGTGTGATCGATTCCAGGCAATGCTGTATTTGTTTTTGGTGGTTTTATATGGATATTTTTTCTAATGATCAAGTTTGTTTATGGTCCATATTGTTTACAAATAAATGAGTAAAATCTCATTATACAAAATCTCATCAATCCAAAACCAACAAGCGAACTGGATAAATGAACGTCTCGTGCCTTTTTGGATATAAAAAGAATCATTGGCTAAAAAAAATATTTTTTATTGTTTCAGATAAAATATCCATTGAAATTTCTGATCGGAATATGGCTCTTCCAATATATTATGTTAAGTTAATGGATTCTGCTAATTTGGAACTACAACCTCACCTACGTTTGCAAGAAACTTTAACATATTTCAATCACAATTCATTGAATCAGTCGATACCTTCAGTACTTCGTAATACTTTTTTAACGAGAAAAACAATCTTCATGTAGCACAAAGTAACGAGTCAACTGTACTTTGTAAGACAACACTGGCAAATAATCAAGTTTTGGAAAATGATATGTACATTTCTTCTTCTGAGTCTGACCCTTATGCTTCTGAGAATGATGAAAATGATCCAGAATTTGTTTTGTCAGAAGAAGAAGTATTTCATGAAGTTGTTACCGAAAGAAAATCCCGGAAAAGAAAAAAGGAAAACTACTGCTTGGAGAAGAAATATAATCAAGGCATCTCGTAACAGTGGAAAAGAATATGTTTCCTGGAAAGGAAAGGTTCAGCCTTCACGTAAAATTAAAGACCCGTGTAATTGTAGAATGAAATGCAAAGAGAAGTTTTCTGAACAAGAACGGCAAAACATATTTAACCAATACTGGAACCTGGGAGACATCAATAGGCAGCGGGATTTAATTTCAAAATTAGTGCAGTTCAAGCAAAAGGAAAGAACCAGAAAAAGAAAAGAAAACGTAAATAATGCCCCCGATATAAATGAAAACACGTCTTCTCCATCTTCACATAGCAGAAGAATGATGACCTATGTGTATTCTTTTATAAAAGATCAAATCAAGGTACCGATTTGTAAAACATTTTTTTAAATACCTTATGTATAAGTGCTCAGGTTGTTAAGACAGTAGTTAATAAAACTGGTTCCTGTGGTATAGTCTCTGAAGATCGAAGAGGAAAGGCGTGTAAAAACTCATTGCTTGATGTGTCCGTCAAAGACTCAGTTCGAGAACATATAAATTCATTTCAAACAATTGAAAGTCATTATTGCAGAAAAAATACATCACGTTTGTATTTGCCTTCATCCCTAAACATTTCTAAAATGTATTCGTTGTATCAGGAATACTGTATCGACAAAAATATTACCAATGTAGCCACTGAAAGTGTTTATAGAGCTGTGTTCAGTTCGGAATTTAATATGTCCTTTTGTCAGCCAAAAAGACTTATGCGACGTGTGTCATGGGTACGAACAATCGTCAGCGGAAGATAAGTTATTGATGGAAAAAACATATCACTTACATATAGGAAACAAGAATATGGCAAGGGACTTAAAGAATACAGATAAAAAAAGAGCGGAGGATGATCAACAATTTTGTTGCGCAGTTTTTGATTTGCAACAAATATTACCTGTGCCAAAGTCAGAAGTAGGACTGGCATATTATAAGCTAAAATTGTCAACATATAATTTTACCGTTCTTAATCTGGCTAATAAGAATGGATTTTGCTACATGTGGTATGAGAGCATTGGTAAGCGAGGATCATGTGAAATTGGCAGTTGTCTGTTGAATTTTATACAGTATCACATTGAAAACGGAGTAAAAGAATTTTCATTTTTTTCTGACAACTGCGCCGGACAACCGGACAAAATAGAAACAAATTCTTATATTCACTATACAATTACATTTCACAAATATATAAAATAAAAATTCGCCACACTTTTCTGGAACGAGGACACACCCAAAATGAGGGGGATTCTATCCATAGCGTGATTGAAAGAGCATCTCGGCATATCCCTGTGTTTTCTCCTGACCAGTGGTACACAATCGTCAGAACAGCAAAGAAAACACAACCGTATAAAGTCGTTGAAGTGGAGCAGGAAAATATTTTTGATTTGAAAGATCTTCAAAAAAGAACATCAATAAACTGGGATAAGGATGAAAATAACGAGAGAGTTTACTGGAATAAAGTGAGAGTCGTAGAAACTCGGGTGGAATATCCAAACATGTGTTTTTTCAAATATGATTTTGAAGATATCGATTTCAGAAAAATTAATTTAATCGAAAAAGGAAGAAAAAATTGAAACTAACATAAGCGATATTGAACTAAAGCGAAAATATATGGAAAAATTCCATTATCTAAGAAAAAGTACGACCACCTACAATTTCTTTGCCAAAAAAAGGTTATTTCCAGTCAGTATCATAATTTTTTAAAAATCTCCCCTATGATGCCAAAAGAGCCACACAAGATTCAGACAGTGATGCCTAAATGACACAAGTTACTCAATTATAATATAGTTCAAAGTTGTCTAGTTTTATTATTATAAACTTTTGTATATTATAAACAACTTAAAAGTTAATAATTGGTGTTTTAATGTACTAGACTTTAATAATACTATGCACAGAGGATTGCAGAACTAGCCTAAGTCCTTGAATGGAATATATTGCATGTCCAACTTTTGGACATAGGTTACATCTGTTTAAGAATAAGTATTCTATGTCCACTTTTATTCAGAACATGAATCTTATCATGCGAATTAGGGCTAGTAAAAATATAAAAACAATTATCTTTTATGGACATAGAAATTTTTTGACAATAAAATGTTATAAAAGTACCTAAGAAAATTAAAAAAAGCTCTCCTGTAAAATTACCAATTTGTGACATAAGCTACTTCTGCAATTATTAGAATAAATATTGTGAAAAAAACATGATTGATATATAAAGGGTTATCTTTAAAACAAAACAGCTACATATCAAACATATAAAGATACATATTGAAAATTTAATAAAAAATATATACAGAGTACATACGTAACATGTGTTTATCGAGGTAGGATTACTATTTTACTAAAAATTTAGGATTATAGTGATTACAAAAGCGACATTGTATTTTAATGATTGTACACTTTTCTTCACGGGAAACCAGAACCTGAGGAGCAACATATACGGGGAAAGATCTTTATAGTCTATACCTCTTAAAGGATAAATAATCTTTAGTTTCTTAAACTGGGATGGATGTCAATTCAAAGTATTTCAGGCTGCTTTACATCTAATCGTGGAATGACTTTGCCAGATAAA
The DNA here is from genome assembly GCA_014170235.1 of Listronotus bonariensis. Taxonomy (NCBI): domain Eukaryota; kingdom Metazoa; phylum Arthropoda; class Insecta; order Coleoptera; family Curculionidae; genus Listronotus; species Listronotus bonariensis. The sequence goes on along the minus strand of JACEGR010007278.1, from coordinate 5,609 downwards.
TAGCAAACACCACCAGGTTCGCAAACAGCTCACAGAGCCAGGGGCCATTGTTTTATATCTATTGATTTCAGTGAAGTGGAAATCGTCTCGTCCGGGTCGATGTTCTCCGATGAAAATATTCTGATAAAGCACCTCTTTAATTCACATTACCATAATGCCTTTTTTGATAAGTTAGTACAGGTAATAGCAGGAGAAAAATAAGTGAGACCTTTATTCTTGATATTTTGAAGTTTTAATCTCATAATCCCAGTTCCATGAAAAGATATTTTTTTATTAAAAACAAAGAGATATAGGAGTGAAGGGACTTCATCGAACTTTAGAATTTACATATACCTGAAAGCTCAGAGACGATACTTATCTTTGAAAGCCAATGATTAATAAATCCGCTAACGAAACCAATAAAAGATTAGAACCTTTAAGGATTTGGACAAGTTGAAAGAGCTGATCAGGAGATATATTTATTTAAAAACGAATTACTGGGGTTCTTTAGGTCTAATCACTTTATACCGCCTTAAATAATTATACCGTAACACTGTTTATTTATCAAATAATCAAGTGAGGTTGAATTTCAGGTACATTTAGAGAACATTGACAAATTAATCACCGTTATTTGCCGTCTTTAAAAATATAATAGCAGTATTTTAGGTCAAGGAGCCTGTAAACGCCAGAAGTTGTGCGTAATGCCAAAGGCAACTAACGCCAAATGCTGCCAGCGCCCCTCTTGAAAAGTAGGGTTATGTTATGATTCTTCTTTCGACAGTCATTTCGTCACGGATATTTGACAGATGACAGCGACCACGCCCTAAATAATGCGTTGCGCAAGATTCCTAAATATGACGTCAGATTTTTCGAATGACAGATGAACCGGCCTCGCGTTCTTACCCTAGACCGAAATATTTAATTTTTAAATTTGACTCACGTAACTTAGGAGTTTGGCTAATATTTTCGAAATAAGGGTTGACAATTCCCTATAAATTATATTTAAATATGTTCTAGGTCCTATTCTTGCTTTTTTAAATAAAATCGTAAATATCAAAGTGCGTAATGAAACCAAAATATTTATTTTTAATTTTGGGATATTCGTACACTTTTAGCGCTCGGCTAATTATTTAAAAATTAGGTCTGGATACTCTACAATTATATTTAAATATGTTTCCTGAATTTGTTAATTTTTTAATAACTTTGGTCTGTCAATCATAACAACGGCCTGTGTAAGAACTTTGGAGGTTATCTGTTTAGGCCCTATTTACTCTCAAATAACATATTTATTTAAAAAATTAGTGTTAATATATTTATTAAAAATAATTGTTTGAAAAAAGAATGACTAAAATCAAACCAATTAGAAGCCAAGATATACGTTAAAACTGTTAAGGCCCTATTTACACTCAAATAACATAATTATTAAAAAGTTTTAGTATTAATATTTGTAGATTTATAAAAATTAAATTATTAGCAAAAAGAACAACTAAAATCGGTCTACTAGAAACCGAAATATACGTTAAAAACTGTTAAGGCCCTATATTTTTTCTGCTATTATACTGTCACCTACCTCCCCCGCACCGTGGAGTCCCCAGGGCTTTCAGACGTTGAAGCTCACAGAGCCCCAAACGCGGGGGCCCGGAGCCCTAGGCGTGGGGCCGAAGGCTTATCCGTATAAATTTAGGTTATGTCATTTCAATCAACGCCTTATTTCTAGGTTATATTGACATCATTTTTCGCGCATGCGTAATGCCTTATCTCATACACGTAAGCAGACAACCACGTGATTTGCGAGATATGACAGGTGACGCTGACAGGCGCTGTTTTTAACGCATGCGTAAGACCCTGACAGGTTTGACGTTTGGACAAGTTTGACCTTGAAATCATTGGGCAAAACGTCGTCGACTATCCTCTTTACCAAGTTTCATTCTTCTAAGTCTACTAATAAGGCAGCAATGATTAATTTTCTATCGGGTTACCGTTCTAATCGCTGGTTGATATCTCTCAACTATTTTTAAACAGCTGTAACGCCTTTATGGCTAAAGATGGCGTCATGCGGTTTTCGCTATTCGATAGGTATGACGTAATACTATATTTAAAAAATTTAAACCACGCGCTGATGACTCATCATCGGGGTTAAATTACGATTTTAGTCGATAGCGCCCGAACGGTACGACCTGGGATTTTCGCGTTTGCGCAGATCAATTTATGACCATAGCGCAAGTATCCTACGCATGGCGGCCATTTTCTAAGTCACGTGATTTTTGACATATGACAGATGACAAGTGACATTTGGCATTTGACAGATGACATTTATGGTTTGACAGATAGTAGGGACCACGCCCTAAATATGGAGTTGCGCAAGATTCCTAAATATTCAATGACTTCAGAGATCTTGAGATAATAAGCTCCTCCGGAGGACGGGGTTATGTTAACAATTATATCTAAGAGTGAGGTTATGTTGACAATTAGACGCATAAACGTAAATGTATAAGCTAACTGCTGATTAAATATACCACCACCACCTACTTCACATTGTTTAACAGTTCTATTTTAATAGCTCTTGTGGCGACATGGTTATGGTGATGAACAACTGATCCAAAGGTCCACGGTTCGAGTCCTGGCATCTTCGTTTGGACTTTTTTAAATTTATTATGGTACGTAATTATAAGATTCAATTGGATCCCCGTTTAACATTTAATTATCAGAACGGAATTATCTTGTATCACCTGTAACTCCTTTTGAGCCCACATTAACAATATTGGAGACAAGAAAAACCTAATCTTATTTTTAAAAACATGTTCGTTTTTGAAATTCGAATCAAGTTTTGGTTTAATCAAGATTGCTTTATATCTAATCAAGAACCAGTTAAGTTTTGCATGAAAAAAATTATTGTTTTCAAATAACTCTTAAACTCATATTATTTCCAGTTACTATTGCAGTTGTCTCAAGAATACTTTTGCTCGCTTTAATCAACTGCCACTAAATTATGGACCTGATATTAGCTATACTTGGATAAAAATTATAGTTCTATTTGAAAGTGCGGGGAAAGAACATGCGGTGGCGCTAGCTTCGCCCAATAGCAGACGGGATTTGGTCAGCCATTTTTCCCGTGTAGATGCCATGTCTTTCGTCGGTGTGAATATTGTGAGTTTATTAATTTGAAAATGGAAATCAAAAATTTGCTTGTAAAATGGAATGTAAGGCTATTTAATTCCTATAATTAAAGGTAAGAGGGTAACTAGATATAATATTTTTATGTATATTACCTAATTTTGATTTAACTTATGTACGTAACAGGTACGCTAATAATATCCATAACCTAAAAGGTACTGATCTTGTATTTAATATGACTTTCATATTAGGGTGTCTTCTTTCTTACGAACAAGAAACGTTTTATTAATTTTAACATTTCTTTTTGAAGTTTTTTTATATTAGTTTTAGGATCGGTACCTATAATAAATAAAGTTTACCTAAGACAATGTACGTTAATTGTCTTTACTTTCGAAAGAAGACGAATTGATTTTTACAATTATTTCTAAGATTTTAGATTAGGGATTTGGATGGATGTCTTTTTTCACATACACGTCTAGCCACTTTAAAAGCTTCAATGCGAAATTTTTACTAATGCGTCGAAAAGATACGGTTTAAGCAAGCACAAAACGAGCACGATATCTTATTCGAAATGTTGACCTGCAGGCATTCTTTTTCTTATATTTTCCTGCTAGTGTTGTGTGACCATCAACCTTTTAAAGGGGCTAGACGTGTATAAATAGTTATTTTAAAGACATAAAGAAGTATTAGATTATACAGGGTGTTTTAAAACAGCATTTTTTTTAATCCAAGCTGTTTTTATAAAATGTGTTTAAGTATAATACTGTTTGTTTTATGAAGCATGGCTTTTCCTTTTTTAGTTAGATTAGTTTTAAAATCTATTGGTGCTTTTTTTTTCATTCATTTAAAAGTATTCGTTTTTTTAGTTCGTACAGGGAACAAAACTAAGGATGTTTTAATGTTTTTAGAAAGGTTTTGCTTTTATAGCTTAGGTAGTATATTTCGCATTAAACTAAAAGCAAAACAAATTATATTTTAACCATTTTATTTATTTCAGGTGCCTGACACAAAAAGAGTTTCTATCTGTCTTTAACGCTTGAAACTTTTTGAAAATATGAAAAATGTCCGAAGAAGGTCTTATGAAGTAGAAGTAGTACCTACCTATCCAATTTATCATATCTTATAAATTTTAATAATTTTTTTAAGTTCTAATATTTTAGTTAAAACAATATAAAATGTGTTATACTTTTAGGGTACATTTTAAATATTTAAGGCAATATTATTAAATAAGGTGTTTTTTATTGTGTTTACTTCAAATAATTATTATTGCAACTGGTTTCATATCTTAAATAAAATTCAGAGTATCCCCCGTAATAACATCGATTGATATAAAATAAATTGAAGTCAAGAAAATTTTAAAAATTGTGTCACATACTAAGACTGGTGGAAGACTTATAGGACTAAACTATTGTGTAAAATCTGACTCTTTCGATTATACCGAAAAAGTATTTTTTTTTAAATAAGTAGTAGTTAAGTTTTTTAGCAGTCTTAAAATGTGAAACGATTTTTTTTTTAATTTTTTTTGCTGTAATTTATTTTATGTCAATCCATGTGATTCCCGGGCGGCACTCAAAATTAATTCTAAGATATGAGGAACTATTCGCAATAATAATTAATATGTTTTGTTTAAACTTATCGAGTTTAAAATCCTTTTATTAACTTGGGTTGTAACTATCTATCTATCCATCAATCTATCCATCTGGCTGCCTATCTCAACGGAGATCTTTGAGCCTAATTTTAACCAACTTACAGCTATTCGATTTCTTTTGAAACTTTGCACACGTATTAAGGACCATGACAATGCAATAATCTGCAAACAGTATCTCTTTATCTTTTTTTTTTAATCACTCAGGAAGAAAAAAATTCCATTATATTATAAAAACAACACCTAGGATGCCATCTGTTGGGAAGAAGAATTTCAAACTTTGCTATTAAATGGGGAAGAAATTTTAGTGGATTGCACGAAAGTGTTGACAACGGTCCAAACATTTCCTGGAGTGCCATCTGTTGGCAAAATTTGAAACTTTGCTACTTAATGAAGGAAGAAATTCTTTAGTGAGTTGCAATCTTTTTGCAAATCTTAAAATTTGCTTACCATATGTCATTTCATAGGGGCTGGTTATTTTCTTTTGCTGCTTAATTAATTAGTATGTTCTAATTTACTGTTATATTAAGAATTTTGTGCAATATAACGAACTAAAAATGAAAAATAATTAATAGTTTAAAAAAACTAAAAACACGCTTTTATATGCAACTGAACTAAAATTAAAAATAATTTTCATTAAAAATATTTTCACTTCATAGTAAAAGCGTGGGTGCATTTTACTATTTTTTCATAACTTTTCCATCATAGATATTGGTAAATATAATAATTATAACATTTAATATATTAAGCACCCCACGCTTTTTACTATGAAGTGAAAATATTTTTTTTAATGAAAAATTATTTTTTTAATTTTTAGTTCGGTTGCATATAAAAGCGTGTTTTTTTAGTTTTTTTAAACTATTAATTATTA
>JACEGR010007277.1:0-51211 GCA_014170235.1 Listronotus bonariensis | reverse complement strand
GCACTTCAAATGGAAGACTCGGTTATTCAAGTTTAGTTCAATCATGCCCGATAGAGGCGCTCTTCCAACTATTTGAATGTCCCGCTCATCCTGTTGACAGGCTTTGTAATGACTTTTGTTCTTTGTTTGGTGTAGGGTGGATCGAAGTGTTTTGTGTTTTGTTAATATTTTGTTTTGGACCTTAAGACGATATTATTTGTGTATTTGAACTATATTTTAAAGTGAACGATATTGTCTGAATGATTCTTGTTTGAATTGGTAAGTAAATTGTTATATACATCGTTGTCTCCACTATCATAAGATAACGAAAATTTATTACTAACCACCAAATATATTCTTTTAGGCACTTAAAACAAAAACAACGTTATAGTTAATCAGTTTCATTATTACGACCTAATAGATATACCCAAAGACTATTATATATTGAAATAACCTTCTCATTTGAAGTGAAAACAAAAAGTATAAACTAGCCCTTTTTTCATTGAGTACTTACAACCATGTTCAACAATCTCTTTTAACACTTTGACCGCCAAGCAAAATCTTATGAATGGGTCTTCTACGCCACACAGAAATTTACCGATATTCATTTCCCTAGTAAAATAGCAATTTTAACGTAAAAATCTAACTTCAAATAAAAAGTCCATGCTAAGAAATTTTCTACATTACCTCACGCCACCCGAGGGTGAATTTCATTTAAAATTCATTAAAAGTGTGCTACTTTAGTAGGCACGAAGCAAAATATATGAACTCGACTGTGTATATCAGAATATACACATGGCAGTCAAAGTGTTAATTTAGGTTGATTAATATAAACCCTGAGGAGACAAAAAACCATCTTGGTCTTAAACATTGTCTTTTTCTTATACTATCGGATCTCTTTGGGATGATGGACAATTCTTCAAAAATATGAACTCTATCGATGGTTGCTAAAAACCTAAATTATGAAATATTTATATGTAAAAGAGTAAAATATTTGATGGAATTCCTTTTTCTTTTTGTGCAATAATTAGTATAAATTAAATTAAAATATTCAAAAGTGAGGTTAGTTGTCTCAATATTTAAAAATAGTTATTTTTGTACTAAGAGCGTAAAATAGCACTCTTACGCCCGCGGCTAAACATTGTTGACCGAGGTCGGCGAGGGCAACAGTCAGCTGTGGGCGTCAACGTCCTTTACGCCAGTGGTGCAAACAAGTTATTTAAAAGAGGTGCTTAGAATTTAATTTGAGAGCAATGTGCAAAATTTAAAATAAATATTTTTAAAAAATTAAGACATTTTTTTTTTAAAAAAAATTCGGTCAATTTACGAATCTTATTATTTTTCTTTAAAATAAATTTTCTCCCTATAAAGTGACAAACTAACGTGATTTATACAAGAAAATTAAAAAGATGACATTATTCAAGTACTCTAAATTTGTACACCTGCTTTTTGTTGTAATTAATATTAATAATTATTGTAATTTAAAAATCTTAACAAGGTAGATCAGTTCATTAATGTGTTTTTATTTGTTTTAAAGCCTACTCATGGTGCAAATAAATTTGGTATTAAATGTGCAATATCATTTGTGTATCAGTAAGAGTTTAAATTATTGAGTGCGTGACTCAACGTTATTCAAAATATAAGAAGAGAACTTCTTCATAAAACTGTTAATGATTAATAATATTCAATAAAAATATTCTTTTCTGTCATGGCTTAATACATTTTGATTGTTATATAGTAATACAGCTCTTAGAAAAAGCAGGTGTACCTACACACTTAGAGTATTTGCCAACTATATATATTTTTAAATTTTCTCGTTTTAAATGTGAAAAAAATACAAAAATCATAATAAATCAAATAAGTTTGTCACATTATAGTTAGAAAATTTATTTTAAAGAAAAAAGTCAGGATTCGTAAGTTGACTTATTTTTTTTCAGAAAAAATGTCTTCTTTTTCTAAACACCTTTTTCAAATAATTTTTTTAGATATCAAGCCAACTAACCTCACTTTTTTAATTTTTATTAATTATTTCCCCAATGAAAGTTCCTGAGCCGGATGTCATTGATTTTTTGGTTACTCCATAAGCATAGGTGATTGCCAAAAAAGTTTTTATTATTAAAAAAACAAAAATCCCATATGTGTCCAACTCTTTGGCGGTCACTGCATATTGCTTTCAGTTTGTTTTTGTTTTGCTTGCATTTTATTTGACACTGCATCAAATAGTTTATGAATATGTATTACCAATTTAATAAATTTTTAGATTAACTTCAAACTCAAGATTCAAGATGCCAACTGTACCGTGTTGTGTACCCAATTGCTTTAATAGTGCTCCATCTAAGCACAGTTTTCCTAATCCTTTGAAGAATAAACCACTTTTTGATAAATGGATAGACTTAATTCGATATAGTCGACTTACAAGTGAAATAAGTCCGGAAAATGTATATAAAAGTTACAGAGTTTGTTCGCTCCATTTTGCTCCTGAAGATTTTGGCCCTAACCACAGACTAAAAAGAGATGTATTTCCAAAACTTCTTCTTCCAGGTAGGCATATTTATATATAATATATACTCTCACATTTTTTCTTATGCTCATTTCAGTTCATGTAATTTAATACATATTCACCTACAGTGTGGGCCAAATTAAACTTGCACACTTTTTAACTAATAATAACTTTTTATCTTTTGCGCCTATCTTTATTTATTTTTAAAGGACTAATAAGTAGATGTGTCCCCTCCAGGTTTGTCAATTTGGGTCAAATAGATTTAAACAGGACTAGACTTACGGGACTCTTTCCAAAATGCTGCATTTAACCTTTTTGCTAAAGAAATTGTATTTATCTAAAATTAAGCTAATAGGTTTTAAATATGTACTATTCTTTTTTAAAGTTTGACAGTATTTAACTCAGAAACCATGTTATCCCCACATTTTTAGTTTTCAAAGCCAAAAAAACAGAGTTTCCTATTAAAACCGAGAAAAAAAAAAGAAAAAAATAGTTTTCTTTGTATTTCCACATATTCACAATTTTGTTTTTAAGTAGGTAGACCAGATTATATGGAAGAGTTGACAAAAGCTGGAACTAGTCAGGAAATATCTCAGGAACCTAGTTTTCCAAATACAAGCCAGGAAGAAACCACAGAAATGATACTTCCAACAATTCCAAAAGTAAGTTTAACTAGATATGTATAACTAGGAATGGCAATTCATATTTTGGAAATATCGATCGATGTATCGATGTTGGTTACATATACCTAAATAAATAGGCAGACTACTAAGTAGACACAAAGAAGTCTGTTGAGATATAGTTGACTATTATCAATACCCTATTTTTATGAATTTAAATTTATCACTAAAAACTAATACATAATATCCAATTATTAAAATATCAAAATATTCTGATTATTTAAATATATATAATATAAATATAAAAAGTATAGTAAACAATAAATATGAATCTTAAGTAGTTTTATTGTATTGGTTGTATTGTTTGTGCGCTTTGTCTTGTCTTTTTTATAATTGACTTGTCTTTGTTACATTTTGATCTATGTTAAGCTTATTTTATTTTATTTTATTATCTTTATTATATTATATTATTCTTGACGTGTCTAATGTCATGTATATGATCTTTATAGACTAATAAATGATTGATTGATTGATAATACATTTAATATTATCGATATGATGCTTTCGATACATCGGTCAGTCAATATATTGCTATTTTTATTTGATACTGCCATCCCTAGGTTAACCCATTGTGCTCTACATAGAAGCGTTTGGTTCAAAACTGTGCACTTTTGGAGGATGAAGGTACATTTAGAGCATATAAAGCTCATGGAAATAGTTTGACATATTAACATACTATTTTTAGTATTCAACTTCTTGATATTTTAGCTGTTTTGAAAATATTCTAAAGCCTCTAAATGTGCCCAATTCTGAATATCTCTATAGTATCAAAACAGAATTTAACAAGTTAGATACATGTATAAGACAAATTTTTTATATATTTTTTTATCATTATGTCATCCTGACATACAGACATTAACTCTTTAAATTACAATGAATGTCTGTATTTTTTTTCCGCTATGCTTCTGCAGTAAAATACTTTATAACCACTCATACTGATTATCGATATAATTTTAGAACGTTCAACACTCCTCTCAGAAGTCAATGTGACAAGTGTGAAAGATCTCACTCCTAAAGCACAAAAATTGTATAAGCGGTCTCTTCAATTTAAGAGAAGTGCTCAACAATCCAGAAAACGGCAACTTTCTTTAAGAAGAAAGTTGGCTGAAGCAAAAAATAAGTTTTCTAGATCTGGAATGCTTCATGAAGTGACTTCAGTATGGATAGAATAAAAGCCAGATTTTTGAATGCCAAGTAGAAAATGACAATAAGAAACCTAAGGGCAGACGTTTTTCTCTAGAAGACAAGGTATTAGCACTGGCCCTTTGCAAACAGAGTGGTGCTGCTTACAAATTCCTAAGGCAACTTTTTGCACTGCCATCTAGGAAAAGAGTATCAAGACTGTTGAATAGAATTCGACTACGAGGCATCAAACGAAAATGGAAGCAACCAATTGCTTTCCATTTCGTGAACGGAGGTACAAAAAGATGACCTAGTATCCATTCTAAAGTCAGTCATAAGTGAATGTAATGAGATTGGCTTAAAGATCATCGCTACTATCTGCGATCAAGGTAGTAATAACCAAGCTGCCATAAATGAGTTAGTTAAACAAACTCAAGAAAATCATAAGAGAGCTGGAATTAAAGATTATGATTTTCACTTTGAAATAGATGGACAAAAAATTATTCCACTCTATGATGTCCCACATTTATTTAAGGGATCAAGGAATAATTTTCTTAAATATAACTGAGAGTTCGTTGAGGATGGTAAGCGGAAATTGGCTAAGTGGAGTGATATTTACACCGCCTACAAAATTGACTCTTACCTTGGCAGCTTAAGGACCATGCCAAAAATTACAGATTCTCATGTAAATCCTGATAGGATCAATAAAATGAAAGTTTCTAAATGTACTCAGGTGTTCAGCCATTCAGTTGCTGTTGCTATCAACGTCATGGCTTTCTCAGGTATTGGACTATTCTAAATTAAATGATATTAAAATTTACTTCTATAACTGGAAAATAAATTGATTCATTAATTTCTTTCCAGGAACATCTGTTGAGCATGAAGGAAAAGTCTTAGTTGTTGAAAAGTTGGAAAAATCTGCCTCTGAAACAGCAGCTCTGTTGGAGTTTCTTGACCAGCTGTTTGATAGTCTAAATGGCAGTTCTTTCAAAGCAGCGCCCGGCAAATTTTTAAGGACCTGCGTTACCCAAAAATCTGGACACATTGAATTTTGGAATAAAGACATTGAAAAATTGCAATCATTCAAGTTTTTGAGAAACAATACTAATTTTTGTCCACCAAGTCTGAAAAATATTATTCAGACAATTAAAAATTTTAAAGACCTATGGGTTGTGATGTCTAAGATTGGATTTACAAGCCTTATGCCAAGAACATTCAATCAAGATCCATTGGAAAACTTTTTCGGCAAACTTAGGCAACGTGGACATCGCAACACAAATCCTACTAGCAGTAATTTTACTGCATATTATAAGGGTTTGCTTGTGAGTCAAATAACATCCTCTCACTCTGTAGGTGCTAACTGTGAAGATGATAACTCTGAAGTATTCTTAACTTTGCAAAGATTTGTCTCACAGATGATTGTAACATTCGTTTCCTATTGTAACATTAGAAATTTAACTACTTATTGATACCTGGTACAACAATATTCATTTTTTTTTCAGGGTTTGCCAGAGGAAAACGAGAATGAGGTCGATTTTAGTGAATATGCTAGTGTTCCTGCAGTTCTGCCTCTTATAAAACCTATTGAAATACAAGTTCTTAGATATGTGGGTGGGTATTTACTCAAAAAACTTAGAAACCAACCTTGTATATGCATTGACACTTTTTTAAAAGACCTGGAGAGGACCAAGCTGAATATGAAACATTTTTGGAGTTTAAGGAATATAAATTAGGAGCTAGGCAATTAAAATACATCAGTGATGCATTCCTTCATAAATTAAAATCGGCTTTGGCGATTATTAAGTGTATTGTAAATCGGGATATACATCGCCCGGCAATAATTCAATATGTTTTAAAAATGTTATGTGAAAAATTTCCTTAACGCATTGTTTCCACGATGATAAAATCAAAAAGGTCCTATTTACGTACTTAATTAAAACTCAAATATTTAATGTCTGTAAACAAGTAAATATGGTCATAAGAGGTTTAGACCTGAGACCCATTCCAAAGAATGCACCACAAGTTTTCCTTTTAGCTAAAAATTGCATAATTCCACAAAAAGAAAAAAATCATTAAATAATCTACCTTACTAATTTGATCATGTTCTTTTCTCATAATATATATATATATATATATATATATATATATATATATATATATATATATATATATATATATATATATATATATATACAGTGTATTATTTTACTCTAATTGGTATTATACAGGGTGAGTTATAACTAAAAATATAAAAAATGCCCAGGAGCTAACTAATTTTATTTTTAAAAATTGAATAAGTAAATGTTGTAGAGAATTTAATTTTATGTCAAAATTTAAAGTTAAAGCATAAGAGTAACAAAAATATGTAATTGTCAATTTTTTACATTACACAGTACAACTTAAACAATGGGCAAAAAGGAGCAAAATTTAAAAGAAAATTTACTAATTTTAAATATATTTTTAAATTAAGTTAACAAAAATAATTCTTTTACTTTAAGTTTTGACATAAAATTTAATTCTCTACACGTTTATTTATACAATTTTGTCCTATTTTTAAAAATAAAGGTACTTTACTCTTGGTCATTTTTCATTTCGCCCTGTATAATACCAATCGGAGTAAAATTTTGTATTTACCAGTTTTGGACCATGCGACCAGTTTTCCCAAAAGAACGATTAAAAATTCCAAAATTTTTTGTTCCCCTGGGACACACTGTATAGAGCACCACTTTAGTGGTATGTATTTCCCTTTCAAAAGAAATAAACCTGATAATTTTACTACCATTATGTGCTAACTTTAAATTCCAATAAAAAGTAGAAACATTTTTTTATGCACAATATTTGCATAGATAGTGTACATTGGTAAATAATTAAAGTAATTTTTTTTTATTATGTTATTTTGTATCTATTACCGTTAATATATTCAATAGTATATAAGATTAGTTTCATTTATAGTGTAGTTTAATTATTTCCCAATTAATTAAAATCTAAGAAAAATGAGTGTCTAGTGGGACACCCCTGTGATGTTTTTATAACAAAATTAAAATAATGAAAATGTATTTGATTTAACTAAAATCATTCAGTCATACAAAAACGTAGAATGGCTATTATTTTCTATGAAAATTTTATATTTTGTCATTTACACGAAAATTTGAATGTTAGTGTTTTATAACATGCTGCATAAACTCAAAATATTATAATTTCTTGGCTTAAAATAAAATTAAAAAACGGCCATTAAAAATTTGTCAGTAATTATTTTGTTTTCTAGGATCCAGGCTCATGAGTTTAAATTGTAAATTACGTTTTCCTTGTTAAAACAATGCTTGATATTGAACCACCCTTTCGTTACCTTTCATTGGTTTTATTTATGTTATTCTATTTCATAGGTAGCCTTCCCACCACAACCAGTTCTATAATCATAGTATAACTTTATTGTTGGAATAATTGTCAAAAATCACAAATTAATCCTGCTTTTTGCTGTCGTACAATGTGATATAAAAGTAACGTATTATACCGAGATGAAATTATTATTAAAATGTTTCTATTCATTAAACTAATAAAAATATATATTTTGCGCTATCTAAAATAAAAATTCATGAATTATTTTGATCGGAGAAAGAACAGTTTATGCAAATCGTAGAAAACGTATTTTCGGACTCTTGGTGGTTACTGGACTCGGCTAAAGCCACTTCACCATATCTTCCGAAAATACAGCGTGTCTGCCTTAGTTGCCTACATATGGAAAACTTTTTTATTAGGTATTAATTTTACGAAAAAGTTATTCTCTAACTTACAAAGTTCTGCATAGTCTAAAACCTTAAAACCAATCATCATAATATATTAATTTTTTCACTAGTATAATGGGTGCCTATCTTAAAAGAAATATTTTTTTTAAGAGGAAAGTACAGATATTTTTGACATTATTAAAAATTATAGGGAAAAATGTTGGAAATTAAAAATAACTTTGAAATATGCAAACTCGTTCATTAACAAGAAACACTTATTTTAAATTTGTTATGCGATACGACAATGGGGATTTGTGCAACCGCTTTGATTTAATAAAATAAATTTGAAAATTATGATGAGGACTTTTTTTGCTTGTTACAAATTTTTAAACTGCACATTACTTTTTCTTGTAGGGGCGGCAAATAATTTTTTCACCACAGCGCCAGTTACCCTAGGAACGGCCCTGCTCGTACAGCACTAAAAAACTTTATATCAAATGATTGCAGATTTAGATTTAGACCATGCATGCAGTTTTTTATAAAGAGTTTTTTTTTATATAATCAAAAAGTGCCCCATATGTAGACAACTTAGGCGAACACGTTGTATATCCCAATTCCTACACGTTACATAATATATAGTACAGGAAATGAAGCTCTAAAAAAGGTAAAATCTGACAATTCTTTGGTCCTGCATGGATTGACTTGAAATTTTAACAGAAGGTAGGGAATAGTCCAAGGATCAAAACCTATATCGAACCGAACGGCGCCAAAACCCTAGGGATAAGCCAACAATTTTTTATTACATTTTAACTACAGAAATCAATTAAAAAGTTATAATTGTCAAAACATCACAAATATTTTTTCAAGTTATTTGCAATTGAAAGTTACAATTTTTCGACGAGAAAATCGAGAGTTTAATGGGTTTTCGCGAATAACTCGAAAATTATGCATTTAATCAAAAACTGTGGAAAGCAAAACGGTAGGTTTTAAAAGACAAACAAAATTAGTTTGTTATAATTTTTCTACGACCAATACAAACTGAGATACGGAGTGTTAGTTGTTAGCTATTTGTCGTCAAATGCAAAATTTGATAGATTTAAAGTCAAATAACGGAAATTGCTGCATTTTTCGAGAAAAATTTATGAAACCTTCTTTAAAGACATAACAACTTTCTTTAAAGACAGAAGTTTTTAGCGTAAAAATTAGTGAGTTATGATAAAAAAAAGGTCAGTAACTGATTTTTCCTACGAAAAAATTAATAAAACAACCCCTAACTACCCCCAATTACAACTGACCTATTATCTTCAACAGTTCTCTTAATACATGTAATATTAATAAGTCCAAGAAATTAAACCAATATAAAATGCCTACTTTTAAAAATATTATGTAGATTTTTATGCTCGAAGTGGCCTATTCGAATTTTTGAAGAAAAATTGATTCGTTTTTTAACGTATCTCCTTTATTTTTAACGATAGAAAGTTTTTTAAAAGTCTCTTGAAGGGTTTTTTCAGAGCTACAAGGCTCCGTAGGTAAATTCCTTAAGATCCCTTGGTTTTTAAATGGGGTGAGGTTAAAGGGCTCGAAAAAGGTGGTGCTTGTTCGTAAATACAGGGTTTTAAACGGCTATGTCTAGCCAAATATTTACTTGACAGAAAACCTACGTAATGAAAAATCTTAGTCATTAAAAAAACTTGCAATTTAAAAATAAATCATTTTTTTCTAATCCCCAGATTTTCGTAGTTATTTAGAAAAAAGGGTGAAAAATATGAAATTGTTAATAACCGTTTTTCACTTTAAGCTTAAATTTTCCTGAAATAGGTATTTAAGATTGGTCAAACTTTTGGATGTATTATTAATACATGTATAAAGAGAACCGCAAAAGAGTAAGGGTCAATTTTAATTAGGAGGTAGTTAGGGGCTTGTCTTAATTTATTATTTCTTAGAAAAAATTAGATACTGACCCTATTTTTATCATAACTCACTTACTTTTATGCTAAAAACATCTTTTTTTTTTTTAAAAAAAAGGTCTTATTATGTGCTTTAAAAAGATTTTGTGAGCTTTCTTTAAAATATGCAGCATTTTCCCGTTATTTCACTAAAAATCAATCAAATTTTACATTTAAGGAAAAAAGGTAACCATTAATGCGCCGTATCTTTGTTCGTATTGGTCGTAGAAAAATTACAATAAAACAATTTTGTTTGTTGTTTGAAAACCTACAATTTTGCTTTTTACAGTATTTTTTTCTTAAAATGCATAAGTTTTGAGTTATTCGCGAAATCCCCATTAAAAACGTCGTTTTTTTTGTCGAAAAATGATTACTTTCAATCGCGAATAACTTGAAAAGTATTCGTTTTCCGAAAAAATGTAAAGAATATTTTTTGCTTAGAATCACTTTACCAATCGATTTCCGTTGTTAAAATGTAGTAAAAATTTCCACTTCCTAGGGGGCAACCACCCCCAGGGTTTTAGGCGCCCTTCGGTTCGATATAGGTTTTGTACTTTGGGCTATTTCTTACCTTCTGTTAACATTTCAAGTCGATCCATGCAGGACCAAAAATTTCCAGGTAAAATGCTTCATTTCCTGTACTAATATTAAATATGTTTTTTTTTTTTAATCCTGTACTTTTTTCGTAACACCCAATTCTAAAATTAATCTTGCCCTTTCTTAATGTTATAAAAATATGTTTTATAATTTTATGTTTCCTTACTTTTCTGGCGTAGAATATGCATTTGGATGCAAAGAAGTTAATGGTTGTCAATGCAGTAATAAAATTACTTTTTATTAAATCCCACTCTTACGCAAAATGTCATGTCTTATTCATAGTATGGAAGATGGCTAAATATTTTTCAAATATTACCATCCTTGAATACTTAGCATTTTAAAATACACCTACGTATATTATTTTTACATAAACTTATAAAATTATTACATAAAATTAAATGACACCCACTAAATCCTTTATTTTACAACACTGGATTATACATAAAGATATTTTAACTTTTAAAGAAATGCCTATATATATAAAATATTTAAAAACAGATAGTTGTTTTACATATTCAAAAAAGAAAAATCTGCAGATTAATGTACATAAAGCAATACTTGTGCAGGTCAACCTGTACACGTATATATGCCAATGGGGCGCATCTGTACAGGAGACCGGAGCAAAATCAAAAGTTAACTGTTGGTGGTGAAATTGTACAAAGATATTAGGACCTCTCTACCTGGCTAAGAAAATGGTTTAATACCGTAAAAACTGGAGTAAAAGATACAGTAAAAGTTTAAATAGCATTAATATGGGTATCTTCAAAAACAAAAATTTTTAATAAAAGTTTTTTGCTCTTTGTCTCTGCTAAATCAGTAGTTTTTTTCTTATTTTCCACAAAAACCCCTTGCCATAATATTTTTTTTAATGCTGGGAATTAATCATATTAAGAGTTTTTGTTGGTCTAGGGAGGGGAGGGCCTAGTCTAGTAAACCGATCTGAATTGAACAAAAAATTGCCATTAGTACCTTTTGATCGCTCTTTGTTAACTTACGGTATTATTCTCACCCTTTCTTATTGTTTATTTTGTGTTCAAAATACACTTTCCATTACTGGTTAGTTACTGGTAATTACTTCCCCCAGGAACGTTGAAAAATGTTTAAGGGTCCTTACATGTTAAAGTTGTTAGGTAGTGTTTGCAAGTTAGGAGACATTTTGCTGTGGTTTATTGGTGGTAACATGCCTAATGGAATACGTTTTTAGTAAAAGTAATTTAAAAAATATCCATTTGGAAGGGGGATCTTTGTTTTTGCTCTTCAATTTTTTTGACCTATTTTGCATATTGCTATTCAAAATGACGGTCCAATATACTTATGGCATTCCATCACCTTCCAGGAAATAAAGTTATATACGCCACTGCTTCCCAAAAATTATCGATTATGATCAGCTTTTTCAACAAAAATGCATTAATGTAAATGGGTATATTTCTTTTAATAATTAAGTTATCAACACAATTAAAAAAAAGGTTTAGGAAAGGTTAAGCTATTACTTTGGTGTAACAGTTATTTTTTGCTGTTAACAATAAATCCTACAGGGCAATTAAAAGTAGAAAAAAATCAATAATTTTTATTTGCCTTGCATGATGTTCTTTTAAAGGGAATAACCACATTTGTAATTAAATTATACCCTACTTATTTCCGATTTTGCTTTACCTAATTGTGTTGGGACCTTAATTAAATAAAATATGAGCATTTGGAGAAACCCGAGGTTACGCTGATATTTTTTTTTAAGTTTATTTGCTCTTAATGCTAACTTAAAAGAAATACATATTATAAATTTAAATACCATTTATGTACCGGTATGCAAAATTCTTATGTCTGTACTTAAATGGTCATCCATAATTTCAATCTAAAATCTCAAGTGAATTGTAGATTGTAAATTGTAAACGAGTCCATTAACATGATGCATGACTAGATTTACGCAAATATGCCCCACAGGAAATAATTTACGTTTGTTATTTCCTCTAAACGACGTCTGGATTAAATTTATGGGGTAATTATTAATTTATCATTTTTACCATTCTATAATAATAAATTTAATTTGTATACAAATATTTTTAGTAGTTGCTTGTTAAAGTGCGTACGCGCAAAAACGTTAAAATATTGGCTAACAGTCTAGTCAAGAAGTGAGTTTTCTGCGAAAATTAGTTTTTGTAATCGTAAAAGTATGATTGTTCGTATTTTTGATTCAGAAAAAAATCTGAAAATGGGTTTTTGTAATAATCCCGCACTTAAAAATTGCTATAAACACCCCGTTATAAACAAAAAAAAAAAGAAGCAAAGAAAAGAGCGTCTCCCTTTGTATATATAACTAAAAAATATTGAAGCTAGATAAAATTTGAAAAAAGATGCTAAAAGAAAAGAAAATTTGAGTAGGACATGTCCCAACTCCCGAAGTTGTAGTGCAATTATAATTTTTAATTAACCTTGAAAGTTTTGTTCTGTGCAGCCGTTTTGGCGCTAGCCCGCAGCGCCGCCGCCACGCAAAGTGTGCCATACAAAATATATTTTTTATAAAATTAAATATTTTTTTACTTAAATGGTTTCGTGACTGTGACACAATTTACAAAAATGGCATGTAAAACTGGTCCGACAAAAAAGTGACGCGTTCGCCCAGTTCGACACCCAAAACATTTCAAGATTGACAGGCTGGGTCAAACGCCGCTCCCATATATGGCGATATGAATATTCGTGATAGTCTCGTCAAAAGGAACCCCCGTTAAAAGGTTTTAGAAGGGTTATTATAATCAAGTTCACGTTAGAACTGGCCCGGGGCACTAAGTGTTTAACACATTAAAACTCAGTTAAAGGAATCGAGCTGGCACAGCATGTAATACTATGCCTTTTACAAGCGATTCAATTAATATAATACTGTGGGTTTGTTTTTAAAAACAACGACAAAATTCCCAATATTATTAATTCACATCCAAAATTTTACAGTAGGGAATGCAAACAAATCAGTTAACAGTTTTTTTATTGACTTGATTATTGTAGTGGTGTTTACGTTACGAATTTTAAAATAGGATTTTGCTTTTTAATTTTATTGTTTTTTTTTTGTTACATTTGTTTATATCTTTGTGTGTCCCACATTGGGCCTACATATACTGGTAACTCGGGAACCATTAGAGCTACAGTGTCGGTTAAATTAGGGAAGTTTTAGAATATTTACTTGAAAAATTAAGTCTGGTTTCAGATTTTTTTATCTTTGATGGTTTTTGATAATTAAAAACCAAAATGGTGCATTTTTAACTTTCGCCTGTAGCTCGCAAACTACCAATTTTACAGTTTTAAGATTACTACATTATTGGAACACTTTTTTAAGAAGAATTTAATTTAAGTAAAAATATTTTTTTACTTTATTTGTTTTTGAGATATTTACCCAAAACTTGGGATTTTTATATGGGCGTCATATTGGATTTTTACATTTTTTAAAGAGCTCTTTAAGAGTTTTTCATTGATGTATCACAAGTCTAGGTTTTTAGATTCCTTAAGCTCTAAAAACGATATCTTTTGTTTATTTAATAGTAGGCTCAGACTAGACTGCGTAATGGCGACCCTGTTTCATAAAAACAAATGATACTCATCTTATAATTTAAATAACGTAAACGGCAAAATTGCGTTCATCTTATTTCTCGTTTAGAAACGCCTTTAACAAAAATTCAAGTTTTGATTATTTTAAGTATTTGCAATAATGACTTTTAATTATTGCAATGATAAAAAAAGGATATGCTAAAAATTTATTTTAAATCTAACAGAAATACAGAAGCTGCAGCACATGCAAACAATTTCCTGAGCGGTAACAACCTTACTAAAGACATTTTGGATTCTTAGTTACGAACTGGTTAGTCTATGGATCTTTTGTGAAACCGAATTCCAAAACTTATAAAAAAATAATAAAGCAAGAGAGGCGATTATAATGAAAAATGTTAGATATGATCCCACAACATCGATTAGAAAAGTGAAAGAACATCTGTGCAGAGGTCTTTAAAAAAACACTGTTTGTATCCATATAAACCACGTATTGTCCAGGGTCTTCAGGGAAATGATTTTAATAGACGAATCACCTTTAGGCAATGATTTATTACTAAATGTCAACAGATACCCAATTTCCAATCCAAGGTGCTCTGGACAGACAAAAACCAGTTTACAAATTGTGAAATTTTCAATAGGCACAATTATCACTTCTGGGATACAAAATCCACATTATTTAGAAAAAAGATGGCTACAAACAAGGTTTGGCTTTAATGTCTGGTGTCGCATCATAGGTAATTTAAAATGCACCTTTAATGTACGTCTAACAATTAGATAAAAAAATCTCTTTAGACAACCGTTTATTTGGACCATTTATTTTTTGAAGAAACTCTAAATGAAGATAGGTATTTGCTACTCCTACTAGAACAGATTTTACCAGCCATTAGAAATAAAGTACCACGAAGGTAATGGGGGTCCTTAGAAATACCTTTAATGACAACATAATCTTTAATAATGGACCAATTGCTTGGCCAGCTAAATCACCGGACATCACACCCCCTGATTTTTACCTATGGGGACACGCAAAAAATGAACACAGGGTACGGGATGTGTTTGCTTCCATCAATCAAAACACGTTACGCCGAGTAACCCGCAAGGTGTTGGAAAAATACGAAAAATGTGTGGTAAATGGAGGTATTGAGATTTTATTTTCCTGTTTACTGATACATTTTTGTTTTACATTTGTGTTTAATTATTATTAGTTTAAGGTAATATTAGGAAGTAATCATTTTTGCAAAAAAAAATCACTTTTTATGTATAAGCTTTGAATATCGCTCTCATAAAAGATCCATGGGTAACAAGTTCATCACTAAGAATCTTAAATGTCTATGATTAGGTTGATGCCGCTTCGGATGCGTATCATTTGTTTTTTATAAAACGGGCCGGCCATTAGGCAATCTCGTGTAAGCCTACTATCAAATAAACAAAAATTATCGTGTTTGGAGCTTAAGCAATCTAAAAATCTAGACTTGTAATACATCAATGAAAAGCTCTTGAAGAGCTCTTTTCAAAAATTTAAATGTCCAATATGGCGTTCGTATGAAAATCCAAACTTTGGGTAAATGTCTCAAAGACAAATAAAGTTAAAAATATTTTTACTTATATTAATTTTTCTTTAAAAAGTGTTCTAATAATGTAGTAATCTTAAAACCCTAAAATTGGTAGTTGGCGAGCTACAGGCAAAAGTTAAAAATGCACCATTTTGGTTTTTCGTAATTATCTCAAAAACCATAAAAGATAAATAAAATCGGAAAGCGGACTTAATTTTTTATTTAAATTGTCTTAAACTTTCCTACTTTAAACAACACTGCAGCTCTAATGGTTCCCAAGTTACCAATACATGTGGCCCAATTTGGGACACACAATGTATATCTAGGTATGTAGCACTTCACACGGGCAACATTTTAAATTTATAAATAGTTATTATTAAGTATTTTCTTGATTTATTGTTTGCATAATATAATAACTTATTGTATTATGCAAAAATAAATCAAAAAAATATTTAATAGTAACTCATTATTAAATTATTATTAATAAGCTTATTCTTGACTCAGTAAAAATAAAACAAAAATATATTGCTTTGTGTTAAGAAGTTGTAAACCATAGTTTCAACAAAAAAAATGTGTTACATTAATTGAAAATATCAGTAAATACAAAAGAATAATAGGTGTTTTTAAAATAAAATTTTAAAAAAATAGAATATGGTTACAATAAATTTCAAATATATATATTTAATAAAAACCATTAACCAATTAAAATGTTTCCTCAAGAAAGTGCTACCTACCTAGATTTATATAAAAAAAGAAATAACACACTATTGGGTTTAAAGCGTAATCGAATTTTGAAAGTTGTGACGTCAGCACGACTGCAGTAATTAAGTCAGCAAAAAACTGGTAACTGATTTGTTTTGCATAACCTACTGCAAAATTTGGGATATAAAATATGAAAAATTGGGAATCCCTGTCGTTGTTTATAAAAATGAACCTGTAGTGTTTTATATTTTTAAAAATCTATACAGGGGTGTTTTATTTTAGAAAACCAAACATTTGAAAAAAATTATATAAGAATACAGTTTTTACCTTTTTGATACGTTATCAGCCAACTGAGATACAGGAGTACCTAAAAATGCAAAATTTTCAAAATCACTGCTCAGAAACTAAAAGGGGTATGACGGCTTTTGTTTATGGCATTTTTCGTTTTACAAAAAGTAGCCCAGGTTCGCAAAAACCGCAAGGTTTCATCTTTAATAATAACTAAGATACTCCCGTTGTTGCAAACTAAAATGGGACACCCTGTACAACAGGATGCAGGGTGGCTCGAATTCGACGCTCATCATTGGGATTTCAGGAAACCGTAAGAGATGCAGGATCGGTTAAATGGAGGCAAAGTTGCGCAATTTGATGCTCAATAAAATGCCGTTTTGCGTTTTAAAAAATTCCGAGTACTTCGAAGATATTCGAAAAAACCGGAATTTTCAATTTTTGGTTTCTATTGTTTCCTGGCTATATTTGTTAAGATAACTCAAAATGAAAAACACGTTTTCATGGCCACTTTTCTGCTCTATAATTCAGTGTGATTAAATATTGAATCTGACGTTTCGGCTTCTGGCGACCATCATCAACTTAATTTTTTAAATACGGACCTGATATTTTTTCAATTTAATTAAATCCTTTCATCACTCTTAAAACACTATATATCGCCACTTTGATATTTGCCGACGTTTCGTACAGACAAATTCCATCACCAGAATATTGCATATTTATTTAACCATAATACGGCCCTGAACTACATTTTAGGTAAAGAGGTAAAAAAACAGACTTATTACATATTCATAATGCTCTTTATTGCAACTCAGGTGATATCTGACAGCGGAAATTACTTTATTAACAGAAACTAACCGGAATTTTCAAGGGAGAACTTTTATTAATGTATGGATTGGTATGTGGAGGAACAAAGTATTGGACCTTTCGTTTACGAAGGGATCTTAACTTCCGAACGATATCTAGGTATTGATTAGGAATGATGTCTTAGACTAAAGTGAGATTCAACCGTCAGAAACGATAATCGCCTAACATGTTGCCTTGTGGTACAACAAGTTGTACGACAGATTGGATGTGTCGCTGGGTAAAAGCAAAGGAATATAATAGCTAACGCAGTTATTTTGTGATAAAAGTCGAAGCACCCTTGTCTTACCGATTGCGTGTTATACAGCCTATACAACCTGTCATACAACCAGGTTTGATAGTCTGTGGCCCGTAATAGATTCTACAGGATTTTAGCCTAGTTGGATAACCTCGTACAAAGAGTCATTTAAAAAAATGTTTGCAATCAAGAGCTTTTCTTCGAATCTCTTTCTTGGAGAGCTGCAATAAAACAATTTTTAAACAAACTCGATACGTTTTGTATTTGTTTACCTCATAAATTTTTGTTTGGTCTACCAAATTGATCAAATCCGTTCTCACCTTATTAAAGCTAAATTTAAATTTTACATGTTTATTTCACCGAAAGTTTCTTTCAATTAATTTAGTATATCATAATTAAACAGTGGCGGTTTTTATTTAGGGATTATAATAATGCAAGAAAATGGCAGTGAATGCTCCAAATAAATCGTTATATTTCAAATAGCTTCTCTTAAAAACAAAGATTAGAAAACATTTTAAAACAACATAAATTTAATCTTACTGCCTTAGCCTACTGCGAATTTTCCATCGAACGCAATTGATTTTATTATTAAGTAGTTAATTTAACGTACCTATGCGATATTTTTCTACTTATATTGCCACCTTAATTGTAAAACCACCTAACTCCAGTTTTAATAACTCCATTGCTATCTTTAGCCCTATAAAATAAGGCTAAAAATGGTATTAAAATATTTTTTTTACAAAAACTGGAGTTACATGGATTTACAATTAATTAATTATTTAATTAATTGAAAATTGGAATATGTTGCCATTTTTAGCCTTATTTTATAAGGCTGAAGATGTCATTACAGTTTTTATTAAAACTGGAGTAAGGTGGTTTCACAATTAAGGTGACGATATGTGATTAAAAAATAATGACCTTGGCTGAAGTAGAAAACGAATTTATCGAAAACATATACAAATTATGTCATTAAGGCATATTTAAAGCACTTTATGACGGCCGTGCGTAATGGATGTGGGTAATGCGCGTGGCAGTGTTGTAGCGTGTCTTGAAGTATTAAAATTTGTTAGGGGCCCTAAATGAAGGGTAAAGATTTCTCACAAAAGAACAAAAATGCTTGCATTAACCTTGCCTGGTGACGTGTTTTTTTACAACATTACTGGTGACGTGGGGCCTTACAGCCCTGCACATTAGTATTCGTATTTTGTAAAATTATGTTACGAAAACTAACTTTTTTCTTATTTTATGATAACTACATATATTTACCTATAATTAAAATAATTAAGATATAAGAAATTATTTATTTTTTTATTAGGAACTCTTAAGCCGCGTCCAGATCAATAAAAATTTACATTGGGCGTTGTATTTGACGCAAATTTGCTCGCGTTCGTCAAAATTTCTACATATATACAATATAAAAATTTTGACGAATACGAGCAAATTTGCGTCAAATACAACGCACAACGTAAATATTTGTTGATCTGGACGCAGCTTTGACCATCATTTAAACTATAAAAAACCCATACTTATCGTTAGGACCAGATTTTATTCATTCTGAAAGGGTTGCTGCAAAGTATCTAATGTAAACAAAACCTTTTGTGAACAATGATTTATTGCATCAATAAATAATACACCCGACGAGTTTATAATTCTTTACGGCACGTATCAGCTTTTATAGCAGGACAGAGACGAAATAAGATGATGTTTTGTAAGTACGTCATACGCGTTTTAGCAATGTTTTTTTATTTATCCAAAAATATGTAATTAGGCTCTGTCAGAGGCTATGTGCTTTTGAAAAGGTTTGTTTACTTTATCTTTTTTTGCACTTGGCGGCATTGCTCTCAGAATGAATAATTATAGATGGTTCAGACTTTACCTATTTCGTTCCGACCGACACAACTATCCCCCTCTACGGTGCGGCGTGGGCGCAACTAAATTAGAAGGTACTGAGGCGCACAAATGTGGGGCGCACGGGGAAAAGGGTAAAATCACGTTACTTCACCAGTTGAAGGTTAAATTAAAATAAATAACTATTTATTAGTTATACGCTATCTTCTTCCCTGGAAATAGAGAGATACACAATAAATTAAACAGATAAAAAAATTTCTTGGGCTCTTTTGGCAATATCTATAGCTAAAGACTATTTTAGTTCTTCTAAAATTTTTGCCTCTATAGACAATGGTGACAAGTCCTAACGAAGTCCTTAGGTTTTTTTTTATTGGTTTTAATTTTAAAAAGCTCTGTACAGTTAGTAACTGGAAGGGTCAAAAATATACAGTATGTTGGTATTACCTCCTGAAACGGTTTATAGAGCTGTTTAATTTTATCAGCAATAATTTCATAAGTTTCTTAATGATATATATTTTTTTAATTTCAGATTGTTCATTTGTTTTCAGAGCAATAAAACGTTTACTATGAAAATTAACTGAAAAGTCCCAATTGTATTTAACTGTCCGTTTTCCGGCAGCGTTTTTATCATCTTTGTTTGTAATACTTCGAACATATTACTCAGGTCACAAAGCTATTTACGTTTAACCCGGAACTAATCAAAAGTGAGAAATATGCAAAAACTCTCCTCCTGCCATACCATTTACCATTTATTAGTTATAGGTATAACAAGTCTAATTTTGATAAATCTAATATATGTCTTGTCTAATAGATCTTTTGACACCCGGTATATCTAAACAGCAATAATATACATTGGCTTTAAAATATGAATGCGAAATCGGAGTCTGATATCCTCTTATCGTCTTTTATTTTTAAAAGCAGTTCTTACCTCCTCACTTTTTTGGGTTTTTTAATTATTTCAAATAATGAAGAAACGTTGGAGGCCCTTATCATTGATACGGCTGATATGGCGGAAGTCCCTGAAGCGTGGGTAATGGCCGTAGATAATCATTCATATTACCGTTTTAAAATCGCATTTATTAATTTTATAACAGTCGTAAAAAATAATTTTTTTGCAAAATTTTTACAGGAATAAGCCATAATTTACATTTCTGCATACCGTTTATAACCGCGTAAAGTAAGTAATGCATTTAAAAAGCCCTAAATTTTATCTGATTTTACTGCCTTGACGTTGACTGAGGGGAGAACATTCACAAATTGAAATTTTGACTCAGATTTATTAGGTTTTTACAGTCTATTGCTTTAGACATGTTTTTTTATATAGTCTTTTGATAAGCGAACAATAACGATAAAGAAAAGTCGATTAAAAAAATTGATGAAGCAGAAAATGAAGTCAAATTTACATTATTAAAAGCACATCTATGGTTTAAAACTGTTTTAAATGGATTAAATAATAGTATATTGTGTACCGTGTAGGAAAAGCGATATATTTTCGGATAATGATGGAGTCCGGAAATATGTTTATCCACGACCGTTAAAAAATGCTGTTTTTCAACCGTTAACATGAAGTTAAAGTACTCCATTCTAGTACTACTACATAAAGTGTTTAAAAAAGTAACTTTTTTAACACTTCGAGGCTTTTTTCACACTATGAATAAGTGTTTTGTTTTAATGCCTACTACAATGAATTTAAATATCAATTTAGGCAATGTAACAGTAAACGCGACATCAACTGAACCAAACGGTCAAGTTACCTTTAATTTCGTCATTATTTTTTTTAGTTCATGTGTCATCAGTTTTAAAATTTGACAGTTTGCAAATAAATTTAATAGAAATTATTGAAAATTAATGGTAATAATAAATTTGGCTGACTAAGAAATTCAAAACTAATTTATACTGTTTTAGTATTATTTCTACAAAAGTAAGAAAATACAATTTTCTAAAATTAAATAATAAATGCATAGTTGTGAAGAGGATAATAATTGTCTCTTAAAAATAGGGAGGCTATGATTTTTTGTTGCAATATAATGGCTGTGGTGCAAAAATTAAAATTAATAAGTTTAGATAAATAACACATGTATTAAATGGTATTTTGGGAAATTTTTATATGGTCGTGGAAAAAATATAGTATGTAACACATGCCTAAAGTGTCTTTTTTTTACTCATGGGATTGCCGCACTCGCCTAACGGCTCGTGTTGTCAAACTTCCCATTTGTAAAAAAATATCCTTTTATGCACTTGTTACATAAATTACTATTTTCCTACGAGTTGCACATACTATTCTTTCTCCGATCAAAATAATTCTTTAATTTCTGTTTTAGGTAGCATAAAATATTAATTATTTTAGTGTTATAAATTTTAACATTTTAATAATTTAATCTTGGTATAATACGTTCCTACGGTATCACATTTTCTTGTATTGACTTTAACAAAGATCATCAATGAACATTGTAAGTATAGAAAGCATAGGAAAAGGTGAGCGTCCGGAAAAAATACTTCCATCCATGTCCGGAAAAATACATTGCCTAGTAACGCCTTAAACGTACAGAGAAAATGCATCTTGAAGGTGAAAAAACGTATTGGAAAAATATGAAGATATCCGTCCAATCGAAGAAAAAACCTACATTATCAGAAATGGAAAATAAAGGGGTTTTTTAATTCTGTTAAAGTAACTTTTTTCATCAAGTGCATAAAGTAATACTTTTTACCAGAAAGGAATTTTAACACTACGGACCGTCAGGCGAATGATGCAATCCCATTGGTCAAAGACACTTTATGCATGTGTTGCATACAATATTTATTCCACGACCGTATAAAAATGTCCCAAATTAAAATTTTATACATGTTTTATTTAACAATACTAATTCATTTCCAATTTTAATTTTTCGTAACACGGCCATTATGTTGTAACAAAAAATTACGGCCTTTTTTTAAGAGACTAATTAAGGGTTTTTTTCAAAAACAGCTAAGAAAAACTTTATCAAACCTATATGGCTAACTCTATATACAGTGTGTTAACCGATGGACTTAAGTATACTTGTAAACATTTTTATTTAAATGCCAAAAGCTATAATAAAATTACCGTAGGAAATACAGGGTAGTTCAAGGTCGCAAAAAATTACTTTAAAAAATAATAAAATTAGAAAAATATATTTTTAAACTACCTAATTAAATAGCATAAAAAAGTAATTAAAAGTGCTGCTGCTATTCAGTAGCTTTAATTTTCTATAAGTAAATACTCGCACTTGTAAGCAAATGCTCCATACGTTTGAAGTAAATCCTCTTTATTTCTATATTATGATCAATACTGTACTATAAGCAAAAGCCTGCGCTTCTTTTTATTCATATGCCCATTGTTGCACAAGACGTCAGCCGAATGCGACAGAAAAACCCACGAGTTTAAGGCCATTTACACAAGGAATTGTACACTATTTTTCCTGCGACCATCAAAGGGTATTGTTCAAAATCTAAATTTTAAAGTTTGTTTGTTATCACAGAAAAATAAGAAAGATCAATTACCTAAATAGTAGCTTTTTAGTCTTTCGAGCAATACACCAGGGGGCTTACTGACAATGATTTTCAAATTATTTTGATCTACAAAACTGAGCCATGGACCACACCAATTCTATTAATGCTAAGAGAGAACAGTTTTATAAAGAAAATTTTTGTTTTGGAATTTGCAAAAAAAAATAGAAGCAGAAAATCAAAACCTTTAAAAGCAAATTCTCTATTTGTATTTATTTCGTAAATTTGATCAAATTTTATTGACAAATCTTAAATTTTGCAAAAATATCTGCTCTTCTTGTAAATAGAGGCATTTTGCATTTAAAAAAATGTAGCGGTAAAAATTTTAAACTGACCATAGTTTTTAAAAAATATAGATTAGTTCTGTAAAATTTGATACTTGTCGATAAAAAATACATTAGAAATTGACGAAATAAATACAAATGGAGGATTTGCCTTTAAAAGTTTTAATTTTCTTTGAGGGGGTTAACCAAGAGCTTTTTAGATAAAACAGAAATTAAAATCTCAGTTGCGCGCCTGCATTCCCAGAAGACTGAAAGCCTAAATACCAACGTACTGTGGGTATCTTAAGAGAGATAAAAGGAAGTTTGTTAACACGGGACTTAGTATAACTTTCATTATTTTAGAATTTAAAAGGTAATTCCAATTACAGCCTGATTAACCCATTTTAAATGACAATATGAGAGCGATGACAGCTGTTTTTTTGTTTTAAGGCATGTATACAATCTTTTATAATGACATTTTATCACACTAGTGTTGTAAAATACTTTTCCTACGACCACTTGTGAAAATAGCAAATAGCACACTGATTTCATGCATAGAAAATGCATTATATCACACTAGTGTTGCAAAAGTACTTTACAGCACTAGTGTTGCAAAGTACTTTACAACACTGGTGTGATACATATTATGATGTCATTCTAAAAACTGCTATTGGTTTGCAAGTGACATATTTATTGTAGTGACAGTAAAAAAAAAACTTTTATTTACATTAAACGGTAAAACCCAAATTAGCGAAAATCATCTTATTTTATATTTATTAAATTTACGAAAAAATAAAAACATAAACAAAAATAGACATAACCACAAAAACAACCTAAGCACTACTACAAACCCGTTTATGTTTGAGAATAAATCAAAATTCATATTATGAAAACATGTATTTGCGAGGCCTCCAGTGTAGAATTTAAACTAGATTGATAATATTTAATTATAAGGGCTGATCCAAATTAAGTGTCCACCATGAGGTGGTATGATGTTCTACCTTTTTTTATTTACTTCATATAGATTTTTGACGCATCATACGAATGTGAAGGTAATAAAAAAAATATATAATGTACCTTTAATACCAGATGCCTCAACAAATTTAATAAACAAGCCATAACTACTACTAGATTATTGGACCTAATAAAATGAGACTTAGTATAGATAAATGGCATAGGAACAGGAAAGTTGTCGCATATTTCTCATTTTGCGGTTACGCTGGTTAAACCGGAAATGACTCATATTTAATTTATTAATGAACACTCTGTATATTACACATAATTTTAATAGAAATTTGACATCCGAAGTGTTTCGTCTTCGGGAAGCGACTCTCGGGAGATGTCGATAGGATCAGTCATCAGACCATCTCCCCAAAACAACCTTCCTCCACGGCCGATAAAACTAATTTGCACCGGAGCGAAAACCGTCGTTGAGAATACTACATTTCGCATAAATGTCCATCGACTTTATCATTCATACGCTCTACGTGGTGACGAACGTCCATATCCAGCAATTTCTGGTTTGGAGTTGGTTTCAATGTTAGGGTTGCTGTTAGATCTCTGGGGCTTCCCGTACCATCGTAGGTCAACCTGGTTATAAAATTTTGCAAGATCTAGGCTTAAAACTTATAAAACGTTCAACCAACTGTACTGTTGCCAATGGTCGAAATTGTTCGAGTATAGGTTATTTTCAAACACCTGTAACGCTACTTGACAAAACTCAGTGATCGATATTTTAGTTCTACCTGATCTGGCACATAAACTTATTTTGGGCATTGACTTCTGGAAAGCCATGGATATTGTTCCTGATTTAAAACAAGATGTTTGGCATTTTCTAGTGAAGCTTCTGTAGATATCAGCAGTGTAGTTGACGTTGACTCACTATCTGTCGCTGAAAGAAACGTTCAACTACCTTGGCTTCATGAGAAAATTTCTTTAATGGGAACTGGTCTTTGGATGGGAAGCTGCAAAGTAGCAGAACATGTTATTGAATCGAACCCTGGCACCTGGCCCATCAAACAACTCACCATCCCGTATCTCCATTTGAAACAACAAATAATGACCACAGTTAAAGAATGCAAACTCTATAATTGAACCATCGAATATCCAAGGGTCTAATTTGTATGTTTAGTACGTAAAAAGGATGACAGCTACAGATTTTGCATAGTAAAGGAATAAGGCCAGATCCTGAAAACTAAGCTATTCTTAAATGTACCTCCTCGAAACATAACAGAAATTCGTCGATTTATTGGAACCGCTTCTTGGTATAGACGATTTAGGTCAATTTTGTGTTGTTCCAATTACACGCCTCACAAAGAAAAAATGTAAAGTGGGAATGGACTGAGTGATTTGTCAAAAATCCTTCATTATCATCAAGGAAGCCTTAATCGCTGCTCCTGTGCTTACATTGTCCAGATTTCACGCAAGACTTTTATACTTCAAACCGATGTCATCTTCTTACGGTTTTTAGGCGCGGTTTTAACGCAGAAGGGATTCGATGATGGCGAGAAAGTTCCATCTGTTATTTATCCAGATCTCTAACAAAACAAGAAATTAAGCTCACAGTAACAGAAAAAGAGTGTCTTGCTGTAATTTGGAGCGTGGAAAAACTTTCGGCATTATTTGGAAGGAGTCCATTTTAAAGTTATTACCGACCATCATTCACTGTTGTGGCTTCATAATCTCAAAGACCCTCAAGGCCGTCTTGTCTCGTTGGGCTCTCCGTCTTCAACCTTATGACTTTGAGCTGATTCACAGAAAAGGGAAGGAGCACATCGTTCCAGATTTTCTATCTAGATCCGTTCCTGTTACCGCAGAAAACATAGCCACTATTGATGAACACCAAGAATTATCATCTTTTTCTAATACGACAGATAAGTGGTATACCGGTATGATGAGGAAGCTAGAGGAACATCCAGATAAGTTTCCCTGTTGGCGAGTTGAAAATGGTAACCTGTTCAAGTTTGTTAAGTCCAACAATCCCAGCTTCCCGATCATTCAAGCTGTTGGAAATTAATAGTGCCCAAAGATAGGCGTAAGGAAATCTTACATCGATGTCATGATATTCCAGCTGCAGGCCATGTGGGTGTCTTCAAAACATTTTGGAAGGTCTCTGAGCGTTATCACTGGCCCAAGATGAAAGCGGATATTGCCAAATATGTCCGTGTTTGCAAAACATGCGCTCAAAATAAAGTCGAGCAGAAACTTCCCGCTGGATTGATGGGTAATCGCCCTGACATCAAAGAACCATGGCAAGCCATCAGCCTGGATTTCATAGGACCCTTACCACGATCAAAACAGGGTAATACTCATATCTTGGTAGTCACAGACTATTTCAGTAAATATGTTGTAACATTTCCTTGTCGTTCCGCTACGGCTAAAACACTGGTGAAGAACATAGAAGAGGGCATTTTCTTAGTTTATGGGGCTCCACAATTTTTGACATGTGACAACGGGACTCAGATGAAATCCAAAGAATTTCAAGCCTTGTGTGAGAAATATAAAGTCAAGATATTTTATACAGCTTCATATTATCCTAGAGCCGATCACACCGAACGTGTCAACCGGGTTGTTAAAACCATGTTACGATCTTTTGTCCAACAAAATAACCATAGAACTTGGGAAGATAACCTAGCAGCTATTGGTTGCGCCATTCGTACTTCGCGTCATGAAGTGACAGGATATACACCTTACTTCGTAAATTTCGGTAGAGAGCATAAACTTTTCGGTAACGATTATTCCGTAGGAATTCCTACCGCAGAGACCGAGCGTCAAAATCACGTCCTGAACGAATTCAAGCTTTCCAACAGATGTTTGATAAGATACGAACCAAACTAATATCTTCACGCACGAAAAATCAACATAGGTATAATCTACGTCGTCGTCCTGTAACCATATGTTCCCGGTCAATATGTTTGGCGAAAAAACAAAAGCCTATCTGACGCAGTTAACTATTACAGCGCGAAGCTAGCTCCCGAGCGTTTGTGGGTCCTTTTAAGATCAAAAAGAAAACCGGTACTTGCACGTACGAGCTTCAAGACGAGTTCGGTAATAGTAAAGGCATTTGGCATGTACAAGACCTTAAACCGGTACACACCGATTCCGGTTCTGATAGTCCATCTAATTGAGTTTAAATGCTACAAAGCAAATCAAATACCTATTACGTTCTTTATTTATACTTATTGAATTCGTACTTTTACCTTTTTTATTAAATGGCTTATCTTAATTGGTAG
Organism: Listronotus bonariensis; assembly: GCA_014170235.1. Classification (NCBI taxonomy): domain Eukaryota; kingdom Metazoa; phylum Arthropoda; class Insecta; order Coleoptera; family Curculionidae; genus Listronotus; species Listronotus bonariensis. The sequence goes on along the minus strand of JACEGR010007277.1, from coordinate 23,624 downwards.
TATTAGCTAACTGGTATGACAGCCTTCTGCTTTGCTACTTGCTGCTTTATGCGCCGCTTTTTAAGTTTGTTTGTCGGGGTTCAGTGGGTTAACGTTTTTCTATATAAAAGTATGGCGGTAGCGCATATTTCTGTTTTCTCTGATCAGTAAAATTTTAATTAATCTCTCTTTTATTTGTTTATTAGTACCTTTAAAATTTCGAATTTTTTGTTTTTGGAAGTATGATTAGCTAATACGTACCTTGATATTTATATTGTTGCTTATTGATTATTATATTTGATTTGTTTGATTATTACTTTTATCTTACGTTATCTTACCTATTTGACTTGGACGGTATTTTCCGCCTTATTCCCTAATTGTGACTTATTTTTCCCGAATTTGACTTTCTTATACCTTAACTTAGACTTTTATGGTTAGTGCGTAGTACTTTCAAGTACAACTCTTTTCAGAGGATTATTCGCGCTACACCTATGTGCTTTTCATTTTGAATTGGATACGTCGTCATACGTACTAGCATTTGTTGTTTACCTTATCTTACGTCTTTATTTATTTTCTTTTTGTACGTAGTACCTTGAGTACATCTCTTTTCAGAGGATAATGCGTACGTTTATTTTGAGTCTTACCTTATCTTGAGTACGTCTTCATACGTACTGTGTTTACCTTACCTTATTTTTCGTTTTAGTTTCTTTTATTGGCACCAATCTAAACAAATTGACTTAGTGTCATTTCAGTTTTACTGGATTTCTTTGCGTTTAGAACATAAGCACTTTAGGTTGTATACCTATCAGTTTTATCTGGATTTTATTGCTTAGCCAATTCCTCTTTTTTTGGTATTTTTGATTTGATTATAGCTTACGAACATTACCTTTTGTTATCTAACTTTTTTCTCGATTTGTCGTTAGTCTAGGTCTTAGTGCACCTTGTGTCACTTACCCAGCACTTACTGGATTTGAGCCTAGAATTTCCTGATTTTGACTTACCTGGATTTATAAACCGTTTTATCTTAGTGGTAGGGGATAATATCCCGTTTTATTTCTTTTTCTTATTGGAAGGCCGGGTGGCGTAAGGCTGTCGGAGGCCGTTTTCGATGCCTCGGTCGTTCAAGTAAGGCACCGACGGAAGGTGCGGCAAGGCTGGGGTGTTGGCTTGGTGTAGTGACCCTAATGAGGCAAACTGCAATAGCTGGGCCACACTACTGCGTTCGTGCTGAGCTCCATACGGCCTAGCAGATTGCGGTCGGTCGACATTTAGCTATTCCCTTGCCTCGTTTAATTTTCTTAATTTCTATTTTAGGCTATTTTTAAGTTTACGCCTGTTGAACTAATTAGTTTGAATCTTGTGCATTTTATTTCTTATGTACTCGAATAATTTCAGTTATAGGTCACTCAACCTTGACCACCTTTATGCAATTGTTTTCCGGGTGGTTTACCATGATATATTTTCTTATCAGCCTAAATGTACGCATGATCGTCGCAAAACTTCTTTCCGGAAGTTTTACTCCTTTCGAAGGAGAGGGGGAGTTGTAACGGTTCGATTTTGTCATTAGTGATGCATTTTTGTTTTCATCGTAGAGTTTTATATCAAGGATTTTTACCCACCTGTATCATTTTTTTTATTTTAAATATGAGGTATCTTTACTAGGTTATTTTACTTAGTAAAACCTTTTATCACATATCAGAATCCTATAAACCATTCTTTCCTCCAATCTAACCTCTGGAATAAGAATTTTTAGTGTTACCTTCTCGATGAAATTTAGCTTCTTTTGTGTTCTACCTAAAAATTCTAAGATTTTCATGTTTTGTCGAGATGCCACATAGAGTGGTTTTGGGCAGTCAGTATGCATAAAAATATAAAGTTAGAAATCGTTTTTACCTCGTCTAACTTAAGGAAACCTCTGGTGTACTTCACTGTGACAATTGCAATTGTGTTTATTTTGTTTGGTAATTATTTTCTGTGTAAAACCAGAAGTAGTTCTTCCTTCTATCTTTTTTCTTAACCTTCTTATGCCTCCAATTATCTGTATTTTTCTAAATTTTTGCATTTTCCGTGCTGTTTTCTTTGTTTACATCAGTTTTTAAAGTAAGGTTAGTCGACAGGTGTGAATGTCAAGTTTTGAAAGTTCTTCTTTTTTTCTTTAAAGGGGGTGGCCGTTATATTATTAGCAACGGTTTGAACAGCTTGGGCTGAAAGTTGGGCAAATTTCAATCGTTCCTTTTAGGGTTTATCTTTTTTTGGAAGTTGGTACTAAATTTTTTGACTGAGTTAAGCCGGCTTGAGACGAGAAATGGCACTTTTTGACAGAGAAGCGAAGTCGCCGGAGGTGTTTTGGGAATCTTGATTTTTATAAATCATCCGTAAGGGATTTCATCCAAAAACCTCCAAATATTTTTAGTTAAAGCCCAATTTAGTATTGGCTGCTAATATTGTTGAGTATTTTGTGGGTTTTAACGACAAAATTTACTGCCAAGGCAGGATTTGAAAAAACGACTTGTTGCTGTCTGAATCTTTAAGGCCGCCCTACACCTGAAGTAAGTTCTGGTTTATTTAATTATTATTATTGATAATTTCCTTGTTTAATTAACTAAGAATATTAATTGGCTTTTAGAAATATTACTATTTTATTGATTATTTTCATTAATATTATAAATCTTATGTCGAAGAGTCTTCGATACAATTTTTGAGTCTTTCTCTTTAAAAGGAGGCTGTTTCTAGCAAGTCCTACCTTTCTTAACTAAAATATAGTTTACATTACTTCAGTTAATTTCTTTTTTTTTCTTTTTTTAATTTGAATAACACATTATTAACATATTAATTAGCCAAAATAAACTACACCTTAAGTAACTATTAGACCTTTTAATTAGACTTTCTGAAAACGTACAATTATTGTACATTGTACTAGAGACTGTCTGTATATCAAGAAACAGAATTAATGTTTGAAATTTAAGTAATTTTTCTGAGCCAATCTGTTCAGTGCTTAACGCTTAATTACTTACTCTAATTAGACCTGCAGCCTACTAAGATTTTTCTAAATTATTTTATTCTATTTCAATATCGTTGGTCTACATATTTGTTTAATTTGGGATGAACTGATCTTTTTAAATTTTAAGTAAAACATACAACAAAACCAGATCATAATATGTAGATCTTTTGTTTTAAAGCTTAACTGGCACTGGCTTATGATGTACAATTAGCAAAGGAAATGCCACAGTAGTCATGAACACTGAAGAATACAAAACAAAGATGAATGAAATACTACAAGACAACACCTACAAAAAAGTAAAAAGAGACCCGACAACATACCTTGAAAAAACAACTAAGGACAAGATCAAGGCCGCCAACCTAGGAGAAGAAATAGAAAAACGTATTATTCCTCGAGAAAAATCAAGCAGATGCCCGAAACTATACGGATTGCCAAAAATACACAAGGAAGGAACACCCATAAGACCCATAGTCAGTGCAGTGGACTCACCCACCCAACAACTGGAAAAATACCTAGCACAAATCATGCAACCAGCCAGCGAAATTGCAGACTCCTACCTGAAAAATTCAGAACATCTAACCAGCTTACTTCGAGGACTAACGTTACAAAGGATGATATCCTTGCCAGCCTGGATATTAAGTCTTTATATCCCAGCATACCAATCGACGAGGCGCTAGATCAAATAGCTATGAATGAAGATTTTCCACATCATGTCATTGAACTCTCTGAACATTGCCTCAAGAATACGTATTTTTCCTATGAAAACAATTTTTACAGACAAACAGCCGGTGTACCCATGGGATCTTCACTATCACCTATCATAGCAAATTTGTACATGAAATACTTTGAGACAGAAGCTTTAAAGAAGACTAAATTAAAACCATCGTTCTGGAAACGCTACGTAGACGACATTTTTATCATATGGCCACATGGAAGACCCAATCTCAACCATTTCTTGGAAGAACTAAACAGCATACAATTTACACTTGAAGTAGAGGTCAACAAACAACTACCCTTCCTCGAACTCCTTCTTACCAGGAAAGACGACCTAACCATCGACAATACGGTTTACAGGAAACCAACCCACACAAATAGGTACCTGAACAGAGGCGCTTAATTCCAATCGCCAATACCAAAAATGATATTACGCATTCCAAATGTTAACTCTCGTTGGTTTCAATGTAGTAATTTCAACATTTATTTCAAGTTTTCACTTTTTAATTATGTTTTGACAATTTAAACATCTAGTTTCTGTGGCAGTCGCTTAATATATCATTTTAAGGAGTGCTGAATATCATTCCTTGTTTTCACCTAAATAAATTTTATTTTAAATATACCAATAACATTATATATAAAATATATAAAGCAAATTTTTAACGTGTTTAATATAGCTTTATATTTGTACTTAATTAAGAATAATTAAACAAACATAATTAAGCTCAACCCGATTATTTAAATAGATCTCTATTTATATTATCATTGTTTTTGTTTCAAGGTCAAGAAGAAAACTGTGAAATAACCTATGTATTTACAAACAAATTAAACACAATTTTATGGTATTACCGGGTAAAGTAGGGTCGAAATCTCCCTTGGGCGGACACCGTTGGGACCGGCCAAAGGTGTCCGTCCAAGGGGGTGTCCGCTTAAAAGAAATTAAAAAAAATTCTTTAAAAAACTTTAATTAAAAAATTTTGGTGATTTATTTTAAATAAATATACAAATAATATGTACCTTATTATTTTAAAAATAGAAAAGAAAAAACACACAACATTATGTTAATTAGTAAAAAATTCATCTATTTTAGTTTGCCTCGTTTTTTTCTTTAAAATAGCGTCCATAAATCTTAGTTCCAGTTTAGAGAGGAGCTCCAAAGATTCTGCATCCCCGTTATTTTGGGCAAAAGCTTTAAGCTGCTTGGTTAGGGTTATAGCTTTATCATAATTTATAATAGGATCTAATGCTGCAAATTCATCCGCATCAGATTCTTCGGAAAGTTCTTCCACTTCCACTTCCATTGGATTGTCCACTTTTTCTAGCTGTGGATCTTCTGCATAAACATTTTCATCCATATTGAAAAAATCATTTAAGTTTTCGCCTGCCAACTCTAACAAGTTTTTATTTTTAATAATTTCTGCTAGCATGCTTAGTGGTAAGTCGTCCTCCGGATCAAATGTATCAGCTTCAGTAGGCTGATGGTCACCTTGATTTTCATATCTAAATCCGGCTTTGCGAAAGCAGTTTTTGATCGTTTCCTTAGTAACTTGTTCCCAAGCTGATTTTGCAAAGTAGATTGCATCCAATGGTGTAATTTTTTTGGTTAATTCAAAGGCTGTGTCGGTAGTATCAATGTTTACTAGCAGATGTTTTAGTATCAGACCTCTGTAATAAGTTTTAAAATTTTTTATAATTCCCTGGTCAAAGGGTTGACAGGCCGCAGTACAGTTTGGAGGTAAAAATATGATTTTAATGTTTGTTAGGCGAATTTCTTTTGGATGAGATCCTGCGTTATCCAAGAATAACAAAATGTTTCGTTTTCTTTTCTCATTTTCCAATCAAGATCGTTTAACCACTCGGTCATAATTTGTCCTGTCATCCAAGCTTTTTATTAAATTTCAAGTTAAAGGCAAACTGTTAATGTTAATATTTTTGAATGACCTGGGCTTCGCTGCTTTACCGATAACTAAGAGTTTTCCTTATCTCCGCCATATTTGCACAATGCAAAATTGTTAACCTTTCTTTGGGCAACTTTCCACCAATGCACTTTTCTTTTTAATGTGAGCGTTTTATTGGGTAAGGCTCTAAAATAGAGGCCTGTCTCATCAGCATTATAGACGTCTCTCGGTGAATATCCATTTAGTAAAGACGGACATTTCTCCCCAGAAGGCTTCAACATCTTCAGCATTAACAGAAGCTCCTTCTCCTGAAATTGCTTTAAAACTAATGTTGTGGCGAATTCTAAATTTATTTAGCCATCCAGAAGAAGCACGGAATGTAGAATGTCCCAAAGTGTCGGCTATTTCCTTGGCTTTGCATCGTATTAGCGGCCCTAAAAAAATGGTAAACTAAGCCACAGAAAAAAGTTTTTACCTATCCCCTATACGCCCCCTCTCTGGGTTGATAATTGCAACCACACCTAACACCCTTAAAATGAAACCTTAGATAATGAAACCAACATAAGATCGCATGAAATTGAGAAAAAATCTAAACTAACCAATCCCAGGAATTTTTAAACGAGGTATGGTTGGTTAAGCTATAAAAATATTAAAGTGTACCTACCTGTTAATGGAACACCCTTGTGTCGAGCTGTTACAAACCAGTCATAACACATTTTATCAATTCTGGACCCTTCGCCAGTCAGAAAGCTTCTTCTTTCATCCAAATTGCTGTTTGACGTCCATTTGTTAAGAAGGCTTTCTTTATTTTTAATAATATCGGCCGCTTGCGTTTTCCGATATTAAAACGTTTGGATAAGTTTCTCACACTTAACTTTTCCTTATTATAAACTTCCACAACCTCAATTTTTTGCTTAAGCGTAAGAATTTTTCTGTTTGGAACCATTTTTTTAACAAATATGATCTGCTTACTCTATTTCCCGCATAAATGCTACGCTACGAATGACGGTAATTCCCGAGCCTATAAACCGAAGTATTAATATCGGTAAATCCCCGGTTGCTCGGGGAAGTCCGCTTTAATAAAATCCAGCAACGACGTGCGGCGTTGCTTGGAACGTTGAGACGGTGCAAGTAGGGCACGTAGGAGATTATTATACCAAAAATACGGTAATGCGCGTATGTTTTCAATGCATTTTGTCCGTTCAAGGGAACATCTGAAGGTGTCCGCGTCCGTCCAAGAGAATGTCCGCTCAAGAGAGGTTTAAACAATGTAATTTATATGAGAGCAATTCGGGACCGGCCAAAAGTGTCCGCTCAAATACGGGGTCTGTTTAAAAGTTCTTTTAATTTAATGTAAAGTACCCCGAACCCGAAGTTCCGGAAGTGTTCCTTCTCCAATATGTCCACATTTTATAGAAAACGAACAAAAAAACTTCTGAATTGTACAGGGTGGGCCCACCATATTCGACACGGTCTGTAGCTGGATAACCATGGGGTTTTTAAAAAGTAAATACTGAAACATATACGGGTCGGATAAGGCCACAGTATAAAATTATTTTACTCTATACAGGATGTCTCAAAAAAGTTGTGACGTATCAAAGTTATATTTTTTAAATGGAACACCCTATATTTTATGACGGTTTTAGATTCTACATAAAAATAATTTAAGTTTGTTTATAGTACCAAGTGTCTAATTTTATTCGTTTTGTGATATTTGATTTTTTTCAAAATGCAGGGGTGCAATTAAATTAATTTTATTTTAACAATATAAACTCTTTAAACTTTAAAATTTGTTACAAGATTAGGAAAAGTCTGCCTTATCATACGTAGGTCATATCGAGATCATAGATTATACAGGGTGATCAAAAAATAATTTCAATTTTTAGAAAGTCAAATTGCAATATCTCTTTATTTTAAATGGAACACCCTGTATTTTTTACACCACATGATGACAAACCAAATGCTCTTTCAAATGGTGTATAGGTTGCCTATACCTATCTTTTATACTTTTTAACGTAAATTCCGTTTTTAACATATTTTTATTCCAAATGTCTATTTAAATGTAAGTAGGCTGTGATATACCTATGCCTATTTACTAAGCCGTTATTGGCCAAATGTAAATTTGTTGGAAAAAAGCTCAAAATTAAAAGATTTTCTATTATCTGCCACTTATTTTTAAAATTCACAGAAATAAAATTCATTAGTTGCTTATAATGCTACTTCCAATAACACTTATTTCAGCTGAATGAAAAATGACAGTGGGTAATGATAAAACTTGTGTTTTTAAACAATCCCCAATAACGCCTCTGGTCAGTTATGACGACATTCTGTGACCCTGCTGACCTCGTTTCTTCCATTATCCATAATCACTGTGTCAAATTTTTAAAGCAACTATTAAGGTTATCAGATGGTTTCTCCCGGAATATTTTTCATGATTAACTGCCCTGACACTAAAGTAAACCATTTTTTTTCGCATCCTACCAGTATTATATCATCTTGTTGTTGAGAGAAGTGGTCTTTATTTAAAATCATTGAAATTTCGCTTTAAACCGAATTAAAACATCTCAGTAATCAATAAATGGTCGTTGTTATTTTCTTAAGAAAAATATTAATGGCTGCTATGTCACAGCCAACTTTAATTTAAATAAACATTTGACTAAAAATCGTAAAGACAGATTTTACTAAAAAGCACAAAAGATAGGTATAGGCAACCTATACACCATTTAAAAGAGTAGTTTATTTGTCATCATGTGACAAAAAAATACAGGGTGTTCCATTTAAAATAAGAGAGATATGGCTATTTGATTTTCTGAAAAATTGAAAATTATTTTTGATCACCCTGTACTTAACATTTGATCTTGATTTGACCTACGCATATATGGCAGACTTTTTCTAATCTTGTTACACACTTTAAAGTCAGTGTTAAAAGTGTTAAAGTAAACTCCAATTGTAATTTACCCTCTGCATTTCTCGAAAAACTCAAATATCACAGAAACGAATCCAATAGACACTGAGTACTGAGTAATACACAACTCGAGTTATTTTCTTAGTGGTAGAAACTAAAACCGTCAAAAATAGGAGGTGTTCCACTAAAAAAATATAACTTGGATACGTCACACTTTCTTGAGTACATCCTGTATAGTAGTAAAATAATTTTATACTGTGGCCTTATCTCGACCTGTACATGTTCCAGTATTTACTTTTGTTAATAAACCCATGGTTATCCCAGCCACAGTGCTAACAATGATATATTACCAATTTTAATTTTGGCATTAGTAATTTCCTAACAAGTTGTTGAATGTATCAGAATATCACTTACTTCCCGACTTTCCCTCGTAACATATACTTTCAAACAACCCGCGCTTTGGCCGACAAAACAGGTACCAGCACAACCAGTTTTCCGCCGTAAACTCTCGTCTCCGATTCGTCCGTTCGATCATCGGCAAACGTGACCCCAGTCGGGACAAACCGAAAACATTTTCTGCCATTTTTATTTTTCCAGCGACGACGTGCCAGTAAAGTGCATGTAGAAAAGTCTTTTCTCTTTAGAAAGTAGTTTAAATTTTGTGTTTCAGATCAGGTAAGATTGCTTTTTTGTATATATTTTTAGTTGTATTATGTGTTCTAAGGTAATATTGTTTTTTTTTGGGGTAAAAATATGCTTTTCATGTTTAATCGCAGGAATGTCCTTGATGGCGTTTTGGAGGTACTACCCTCGTTAGTTTTTGTGCAAATCAGGAATTGGCGATGCAAACTATTTTCCATAGAAATATGTTCTTGAAGTTTTGAAGCCATTTACCAATAACTGATCGAATTTTAAAACATTCTGTAATGTTTGTTTTTATTTTACTTAATAAAATCGGGTCAAACTCGCTCTTAGTAACAGGTAGACATTTGGGGAATTTGGGTACCAAACTTAAATGGCCGATTGCAGAAGTCAACGGTTTTAACAAATTGCAAGTATGCAATAATAAATATATTTAAATTTAACGGATTTGTAGTTAATATTATACAGTTATATCTAATTTTTGAATCTAGATTAATATTTTTGCAATGCATTTATTTAAATACTATGTATATTCCATTACTTTTCTTTGAACTTATTGTTTAATCATAATAAAATATATCCTATAGACCTCCTAAATAATGTAGCTTTCTGATTATTAAAGAATTTTCATAACCGGTTCAATATTTCCGAATATAAGCCCTTACAGACAAGTTGCAAACTTTACCTCTTTATATTATTAGTATAGATTTGAGCTTTTAGAAATAAGGTATTGTGAAGGTGGTATGCATTTAACTGTAGGTTATTCAGTTTATTCGTTTAGATATGTAGCTTTTTGTTGCAGGGATAAATAAACATTAATTAAGGTAACTTTTTACTTGCTAGGGGTCATCACTAACACCTGTTATGAAAGTATTTTTGGGGCGCTGAACATGAATCTGTTTTTGTTTTGCGGGAACTCTTAGAGATAGAGATATCAATATTCGATAACCAACACTATCCACATTCTTCTAGCTTTGGTTTATTATACAGTTTTTGTCACAAATATTGTAAAACAACTAAATTGATGGTAATTTTCTAGAAACCTGCGGCAACTCCGATTTTGAAGAAATTTGGTATACGGGGTTTTGGGCGCTGATCACGAATCTTAAAGAATTTTGGCGGAAACGTTTCGTTCTCGAGATATTCATCATCAAAGTTCAAATTGGAACTAAGCTTATTTTCACTATATTCCCCCTTCTTTTTGCACTCAATTCTTGATTTAAAGCTAAAGTGGCACACAATATTTGATTTTCACCTCTTAAAACCCCGTTTTTTACGTATTTTACATTATTTTTGCATTAAATTGCATAGCTATACTTTGAATTATTTCAATCCCAGTGTGCCATGAAGCCCTATGTGTATGTATGGTTGCCGCATTATCAAAGAAAAGCCACGCAATTTAATGCAAAATAATGTAAAAACGTAGAAAAACGGGGTTTTAAAGGTGAAAATCAAGCATTTGTGACACTTTAGCTTTGAATTAAGAATTGTGTGCAAAAGAAGGGGAATATAGTGAAAATAAGCTAGTTCAAATTTGAACTTTAATGATGAATATCTCGAGAACGAAACGTTTCCACCCAAAATCTTTCAGATTCGTGATCAGCGCCTAAAACCCCCGTATACCAAATTTCGTTAAAATCGGAGTTGCCGCAGGTTTCTAGAAAATTACCAAATTGATCTGCAGTGTGTCTACGTAAGTTGGCGTCATATGGGAAACTTTTTTATTATTAATTTTACAAAAAAAAATTATAGCTTGTAAAAGTTCTGCATGTTCCAAAACCTAAAAAGCCACCATCAGATATCAAATTGCCAGTCATCTACGACGTTTGGCCAAAAATGTAATTTTTGTTTAAGATTGAAGTACCTGTATTTGCTGCTAATATTAAAAGTTGTTAAAAAAGATGTTCAGAATTTAAAATTACTTCTAAATATGCAATTTTGTTTATTTACAAATAAAAAAATACTTCAGATTTTTTTTCTGTGATAATGCTAAGATCGGTTTGTACATTAGTGCACTACATGTCATGATTATAAATGTCATAGGACAGTTTCAAATAACTTTTTACATTTATTGTTATTAAAACAAGAAAAATGTACATTACACTAATGTACTAACTTAAATTTTCTCGATTTTACCAGAAGCAAAAAATCAATATTTTTTTTGGAACTGAACAAAATTCCATATTTAGAAGTAACTTTTAATTCTAAACATATTTTTTATAACAATTTTTGATACATAGGTACTTTACTCTTAAGCAAAAATTACATTTTATCTTTTTATTATTATAATAATTTTTTAAAATTATTTATTATTTTGAAAAAGAAGTATTCTTCATAAAATGTTTGCTTTATCTATAATGTTAAAAGCTATAATAAAAATCGCCCTGTGAAATAGAGGGTGGGTTGAAAATCGCGATAATATTACTTTGAAAAATTAAAAATATATTTTGAAATTCCTTGATAAAATAGCATGAAAAGGTAATAAAAAACAAGTCCATTTTTTTACTGCTTTTTAATACTGGGTAAAAGTGGAAGCTGAAAAACAATATCAAGTAAAGCTAAAATTTATGTACCTATGTAGTAACACAAAATGTAATGATTTATTCAACAAAAAGTTGAAATTTTCATTTCTTTTTTCATGCTATTTAAACAGGTAGTTTATTAATTGTAAAGTGTAGAATATGTAAAACCCCATGAACAGGTAAATTTGTGTATCTTTAAATAACCAATTTAAATGTCATTATCCCAGAAGGGGGCATGTGAAATTTTAATTTAACCCGCTAGAATTCATAAAAGCCAACAGATGTGGAACCTGCTGCCCGCGGAGGTCTTTCCTTCCCCCCAAATCTTCAAGTATTTAAGTCCCGTGTCAACAAACTCCCTCTTACCTCGCTTAAGACACCCACGGTACGTTAGTATTTAGGCTTTTAGCCTTCGTGGTTTGTCCAAAGATAAAAAAAAAAAAAAAAAAGATAACTCCGCCCATTTTTGGTGTTGCTGAAAATATCCTTATAGATGAGATGTTCATAAGTAATTAGTCAACTTCAAGTTTAGCTTTTGAAAAGTGTCCAGCAATATTTTAAACTGGTTATAATAAAGTGAAGAAAACTACAAGAAAAGTTGTATTATTTTTTTAAATATTTATTTGTGTTTGGATTCAACAAAACGTGATACAACATTCGTAGAACGTAAAGTTCAACATAGTGACAAATTTTTTAAGGTTGGTCTCTTAAAAGCAACAAGATAATCATAAAATTTTTAGGGATGTTGAAAAAAAAATAGTGCGTCATACTGATCTTTAATAAAAAAAAATTCCAGCAAGCAAGAAGTCTTTCAAATTGTAAAAACACCTTCTCTTGCTTAAAACTAATTACAGCCAGGCCATATTTTTTTAGAAAACATTTATGTTATAGAATAGACTTACGTTCATTGTCATTACTTCTATTGGTTTTTATAATATAGTTTTATTTTTGACATGTGGGATTTCCCTCGAAATTTTAAGTATTTTTTCAAAAACAGTAAGCTTTTATATTAGAAAAAATATTCATCAGTATTCCCCTTTTTTCATCAAATTCTGTGAATACTCTGTTGTAAAAATTTTTGTTTGGTTGGATTATATCTTTGACTACTGTGATTTAAATATATATATATATTTTTTTTAATGAAAATGGCATATATAATTAGTCCGTCAATCAAAAGCTCGCATATGTACATATAGTTTTTTTCGTAAAGAACGTGCAAATTTAACTGAACTACTGTATACATTTTATAAGTCCATGTGCACAGATTTTTTAAGACTAGCTCGTATGGGAGCAAATGTATCAAAAATTCCTGTTTAGAATAAAATGCTGATTACGACGACCCATGTTGCCAGCTCGAATTTAGGTTAGATTTTTTGAAAACCGCTATTGTTTTGACAGCTATAAAAAAATATTTTTTTTGCATGAAATAAAATTTTTGATTAACTTTTTATTGAAAATAACTTTACATTTTTTCTAAAAATTAATATTAATCATGTTATAACCATTTAAACCATCGAAAAGAAGCAATTAGCCATTTAACACGTTCGCTACCGAGGGTCATTTTGTGTTTCGACCCCATAAACCACTTTATTATTTTTTGTAAAATTACTTTCTTTTGATGTTTATTGAAGTGCTAATTAGTTGTAGTGTTGGAATTTAACATATTTGAGTGTTTATTTAACCCGACTCATATATGAGTCGGTGGTCCATTTTATTACATTTTTTTTTAAATAGACCTGGCTCACATACGAGTCGTAAATAAAAGTTACTTTCACTAGATATAGGTATTTACTAACAGTATATAGGTACATTTTTGATATCAAAAATCGTTAATAAAAAAAATTATTCTAAGAATCTAAAAACTAAACTAAAATCTAAAAAAACAATATATTTCTTGTACAAAATTTTTGGCAAAGACTACATAATTTTTTTATCTAAATATCTAAAAAAAATAAGTAAAAAAAAATTGCTTGCTATGATATCTTTGACATAAAAAAACTAAACAAAAATATATTCTAAATATCCAAAAGATGAACTAAAATAAATACTATACTTATACTAAATGCTACACCCAGACCACCTGACACACATACGAGCCGAAGCATTACACAGACCGTGTTTTAAAACAAAACCTCTACAGGAAACCCCGAATTTTTAAACTCGCATTTAGTATTATAATGTAGCCGGCTCACATTTGAGCCGGCGGTCTATTTTAAAATTGTATTGGCTCATATATGAGCCGCTTGGTAGCGAACGTGTTAAAATATGTATGACAGTATGAAAAATTTGACATGTATTTTTAATAAAATCCTTGAACCTTTTATAACAATTGTAGAATATGCCATTTGAGAAAATTTTTAATTTTTATTTTAATTTTCTTCCTAGATATTTTTTTTATTTCTTAAAAAAGTGTGTTTTTAGCTCCAGTGTTCTTTTCTAAGTATGCCAGTCCTTCTCTTGCTCATACTTACCATCGCTTTGCTGTCCTGTAGACGTAAATATGACACTTGTAACATCTAAGTTTTTTTATTTTACCTGATTAAAGATATACCGGGTGATCATGCATAATATCGACCCTGTTTAACTTTTATATTTTTGCACTACAAACTTTTTGAAAATATGTAAATGTAGGGTTTTTTAATAGTTTTTGCAGGACTGTAAAAATGTTCTCTAAATTTAATATTATACAGGGTAGATTAAAAAGTATTAGGGACCAAAAAAAGGCTCACCTTGGTTTTAACTTCAAAACGAAAGATGGCCGCTAGTCCAAATTTTGAAAAGACAAAAAAAAGCCTTTACTTTTACTGATATCAAAATTTAGGTATATATGTACAAAGAAAAAAACTATCAACAAGCTCGCGCGCCAAAATTTTTACGTCTCGTACCAATTTGGGCACGCGTGCCATTGGTTCGCCATCACTATTCCCAAAAATTCCAAGAGACGCTTTGTATGTTTAAATAAATTTGCATAAGTTAAAAAGAATAAACAGAACAAAAATAGCTTACTAAATCTACAGGGTGTTTGTGAACAGTGATGCCAAACTGCTATAGTGGAATTTTCTTTTTTAAAAGATGGGAAAAACTCGTAAAAACATGGGTCCGCAAATTCTTAGTTCTCAAGAAAAAAAATTTAGAACAGTTTAAAAATTAATGATATTTAATTTAGTACTTGTCATTCCTACATAGTTGTAATTAAAAAGTATATAACATAGTTTTCATAAGTAAAATTTTCTACTAGGTCTAGTGTGTTTGTGGCTATTAAATGAATAAGTTTTAAAAATATATTTATTCTGATTTGTTATTATTTTTTAATAATATTTTCGCGATTTTGAACTACCCTCGTCTATCATAGGGCAATTTTTATTTAAGCTTTTAGCATTTTAGATGAAGTAAATATTTTTAGTCAGAATTATTTTTGGAAATATTAAAAATAATAAAAATACATGTATAGTTCC
Organism: Listronotus bonariensis; assembly: GCA_014170235.1. NCBI lineage: Eukaryota > Metazoa > Arthropoda > Insecta > Coleoptera > Curculionidae > Listronotus > Listronotus bonariensis. The sequence continues at coordinate 8,508 of JACEGR010007277.1, read as the reverse complement.
ATTCCAGTCCATTTGTGGACACTTATATGTGTAAAGCTGTTTCTTCCTTTTTTTTTCGCAAGGTAACGCGTTCCAACGATTTAGATATTGTTTTGGGAACCATTTGTTTATTGTTGTTTTCTTTTTTCGTTTTGATAGGCTAGGAACTGGCTCAAGGACTTACAAATTTTTATCTTTCTATATGTATAACTTGTGATCCTCTCTGTACATTAGATAAGTAGAAAATAAACATACGTATAGGTATGTATTTTGTACATCAGAATAAGTAAGTCAATGTTTTTTTTTATATAATAAACTTTTGATAACATAACTAGTGCTAGAGCAGTAGTTGATGATTTCCACATAAATAAAACTAATATTTTGTATTGAAAATATTACAAATATTATTGCTCTGCTTGTTTTCAAATAAATGCTACATATTTGTTTTCTAATCGAGATTAAGATTTGTTTTATTCAATTTATTAGGAAATATTAATCTGTTCTTTATCATTTTGTAATATTAATTTACTGTTGGTTTTAATCTTTTTGTTTTTATTTTCTATTTATTCCTGAGAAGCAGTTCCAAATCATTAAAAAGTTATTATCTATACTGGGTGATTCAAAATTGATCACGAAACTTGTGGGGTGATTGGGATTGAACTGGATTGGTTAAGAAATAAATGCAATATGGCGAAAAACCAAAATTAAAATTGAACTTTGACGGCTTGTAACTTAAAAACGAATGACATTTTGAAAAAAATATATATGAAGCTCTACCCTTATTTTGTCAAGTAGAATCACCTCCTTAAGTTTCGTGATCGATTTTTGAATCACCCTATATTTATATAAAACAAAATATAAACTAATGGGGATTTAGTATAGATGGACTAAGTTTAGTTACTATTTTTTAGCCCTTAATTAGGCGCGTCGGTGGATTTTGTACACTAATCTTTAAAAAAAAACATCACCAGTTGCTTAAAAAGACGATTTCTTCTACTACTACGGATCTATGTATCTTAGCAGACGGATGTCCTTGGTACATATGCTGTGGCGGTCTTGTTGATAATCTTATTTGATTGTGAGAATATCGTTATTTGTTTGTAAACGTATCCTAAAATACACCGCGTGACTATTAATGTCATATATTATTCGACGCAGTATTTTATTTTTTGAGTTTCTTCTAAAAAATTGCTGTAGGTATTTTAAAAACATACAATTAAATACATGAAAGACAAAAGCATGTAATAAAATAAAAGTATTTCTTGAACTAAAAACAGAATCAAGATATATTGATATCGAAACTGAACTCGATGCATTTCCAGCCTACCAAATTATTATGAGTTTGTATTTTCATGTAATACAGGGTGGCCCACCATATTCGAAATGGTCTGTAGCTGGATGACCATGGGGTTTTTAAAAAAGTAAATACTGAAACATATACAGGTCGGATAAGGTCACAGTATAAAATTATTTTACTCTATACAGGATGTCTCAAAAAAGTGTGACGTATCAAAGTTATATTTTTTTAAATAAACACCTTATATGACGGTTTTAGATTCTACTTTAAAAAATAACTCAAGTTTGTTAATAGTACCAAGTGTCTAATTTTATTCGTGTTTGTGATATTTGATTTTTTTTCAAAATGCAAGGGTGCAATTAAATTAATTTTATTTTAACAATATAAACTCCTTAAACTTTAAAATTTGTTACAAGATTAGGAAAAGTCTGCCTTATCATACGTAGGTCATATCGAGATCATAGATTATACAGGGTGATCAAAAAATAATTTCAATTTTTTAGAAAGTCAATTAGCAATATCTCTCTTATTTTAAATGGAACACCCTGTATTTTTTTACACCACATGATGACAAACCAAATGCTCTTTCAAATGGTGTGTGTTTGCCTAACCCATCTTTTATACTTTTTAAATAAATTCCGTTTTAACATATTTTTATTCCAAATGTCTATTTAAATGTAAGTAGGCTGTGATATAGCTATGCCTATACTAAGCCGTTATTGCAAAATGTAAATTTGTTGGAAAAAAGCACAAAATTAAAAGATTGTGTATTATCTGCCACTATTTTTAAAATTCACAGAAAAAAATCATTAGTTGCTTATAATGCTACTTCCAATAACACTTATTTCAGCTGAATGTGGTAATGATAAAATTTGTGTTTTTAAACAATCCTAATAACGCCTCTGGTCAGTTACGACGACATTCTGTGACCTATAACTCGTTTCTTCCATTATCCATAATCACTGTGTCAAATTTTTTAAAGCAACTATTAAGGTTATCAGATGGTTTCTCCTGAAATATTTTTCCGGATTAACTCTAGACTAAAGTAAACCATTTTTTTCACATCCTTCCAGCATTATATCATCTTGTTGTAGAAGAAGAGTTTTTATTAAAAATCATTGAAATTTCTTTATAACTTTGATACGTCACACTTTTTTGAGACACCCTGTAGACTAAAATAATTTTATACTGTGGTCTTATCCGACCTGTATATGTTCCAGTATTTACTTTTTTAAAAACCCCATTTTGTTATCCAGCTACAGACCGTGTCGAATATGGTGGGCTACCCTGTATTTTGCTTCTGTAAATAAGAATTTAATAATTATGGGATTAAACAATTTAATAAATGTATATTTATTATTAAACACGGTGTTTATAGTACATATTTGTAAAAAAGTAGCTTTAAAACTCTTAATTAACTTTTTATTGGTGTATGCGCCTTAATTAAGGGTTAAAATTTAAAAAAATATCGTAAAAGTGTTTCTGCAATTTTTTTCGGCAATATGGAAACGCTTATTTTTTCATAGCTGTTGGCCAAATTATTAAGTTCCAGTTCCTTAGATTTTAATTATCACAATGTTTCAACATTTTGGTTCCTGAAACTTAAAGTTTTAATTGCCTTACCATGTGAGTGGTTTTTTGTTTCCGTTGATAACATATCATGGTAATTGCGGTATTTACATACAAATGCCTTATCAGCTTAATACGATAGGACTGTCTCACAGTTCGTATTAGGTATACAAAGAAACCTATCAGCAAAATTTATAAATATGTAATAATACTTTTCAAGAAGCATACAGCGGGCTGGTGTTTGGTTTTTTATTAAGATCCGTTTTCATTTCATATAATCATAACATTTTGTATAACAATGTTTTATCCAGTTTAAATTAAGTATTTTTCCTTGTATACAGGGTGTTTCTTAAGTAATAGGCCAAAATTCAACTGGAGAATTGTAAAGTTAAAATATAGCGATTTAACGAAATTTACCTTAGTATAAAAGTTGACATTAACTAAGATACAGGGTGCCAAAGTTCAAAAAATATTTTTAATTATTTCAATAATATTTGATACGTTTTTAATATTGTAATAAAACGTGATATCCGGGAATTTTCTAACATGACCTATTTATAACTGATGTTAATTGTTATGTGTTAACTAGAGGTCGCCACCTACACTGAATTACTTGAATTTTTCTGTATGTACCATCTAAGCAAACCTGTAAATTCTCCTATGTTAACTACACAAAAAAGGTGTAATTTGTAAGAATGGCTACTGCAACCAAAAGGTATATGGATAAATATAATAGGTCATTCGTTTATGATGATGCAGTTATAGATGGAACAGTTTAAAAATGTAAATTCGGTGCTCTTTGATAAAAAAAAAAAATCACAAAATAGTTTAAAGTAAATAAAGCGGCATTCTTGTCTTCTCGGCCGCCTTTGCTATATTTCTTTTATGATATGCCGGTTGATGCAGGTGGTCATCGCACTATGGGATAGAAATTAAATTTTTGGTCGAAATTCTGAAACTTACCAATCTTAAAATGAGGTGCTTTTTACTGGAAAATTATTGAAAAAATATTATGCATTATTACAAATACTTTTTGGGAACCTAAAACTTATATATGTTATTATAAATTTACACATTATTATTTTTTATTGAACAAAATAAACTAAAATATCAGCTTGTTTGGTTAATTCGGTAGTATTCTAATCAGTAATCCGATGATTATTATCTCATATGATATGATGGGTATGATTTTTTTAAATGGAATACTCTGAATATTATATCACCACCAGAAAAATCTTTTAAAAGCTTTAAAAAAATACTACATTTGATGTGTCTATCTCAATTAGTTTCGGAAATATGACCATCCAAATATGAAAAATAATTTTAAATTATTCTTAGAAGCGTAATAGAGTTACATCTTCCCAACTTCCTTTATTTTTTAACGTATAAAATAAATAAAACACACTGTTTTGTTGGGTAGATTCTGTAGAATCCATATCTTTCATCAGAATGCTTTTATCTTTTAAGATATACAGTGTAGGACAAAACATATTAATTTTTAAATGGAAAACCTTGTAAATTATAAAAAAATCCTGTATCTGTCCTTACAATCAGAGGTAGCAAAAAGTAGCAAAACAATTGTAAGTACAAAAACTGATAAAGAAAAAGGCAGCAATAGCTCTTATTATTTAAACCCTTTTATTTTTTTTTAGTAAAGAAGGCTAATAATAAACTAAGTAGATTAAATGTTGTATATTTAGGTTAACTTAAAATACATCTTTAAGTTTCTTATTACCCCAATAGAAATCGTCATATCCTTTTATCATTTTGCGTACATGTAGTTTGGAGTATCTACTTTTTCACTACTACTTCAAAGTTGCTTTTTGGCCAAAATAATGGATTTCTATCCCATAGTGTATCGGCGCGTCGCTGTAAAGGGTAGCGGCGCTTATATATAAAATAGTCCGATTGCAGGCGGCCTTTTTTATGTTTTTTTGTATTTTTTCAAAGGGTACCGAATTTGCGCTTTTAAAATGTTCTCTCTATACAGTAATGGTTAATATTCTGTTTTCAAAGGCATTTTTGGGTTGTAGTAAATAACTTTAACGGCAATATTGAGAAAAAGGTTCCTCAGAGCGATTCTTAAAAAAAATACCTTTTTTGTGTAGAAAGCATAAAAAAGTTCAATTTCTTACTCGGATGGTACACACAGAGTAGCACAAAAAAGTTACGACGTTTTAGAAAAATTCAAAGTAGTGTAGATAGTGTAGGTAGTGTCCTCTCTTAAAACACCTTAAAATTAATATCAGATATGAATAGATTATGTCAAAAACTCCCAGATACCTAGTTTTTTACAATATACAAATATTAACAAAATATTTTTTGAACTTTACACCCTGTATCTCGATTAATATCAACTTTTATACTTTGAGTTGTTGTTTGGTTAAATCACAATATTTTAACTTCACCACTTTCCAGTTCGATTGTGGCCCATTACTTGGAGACCACCCTGTATACTTTTTCCAAATATTCATAATTTTGAAATGAGTCGACTAGTTCCAAAATGTATCATCTTCATTATTATCACATTTTATAAAAGATTATTAAATAATTAAATGTTATGTATAAATGATTTAGGTTCAGTTAAAATTAATGGCGAATTTACAATATTTGCTCTTATTTTTTCTCTAACTATTATACTTCTTGAGAAAATGCGAAAAAATCGGTTTCTGGGGTAGTTTTTATATTTTTTGACGACCCCTCGCAGCGATTTTATTATTTTGAGTATACAAATTTGATATGCACATCAAAACAAAAGTATTTGATAAAAAAATTAGGGTTTCCATTTTCATGTGTATTTAAAATGTCCCTTTATCGGACTATTATATATTTGTGTGTGTATCTGCCTATGTTGTATATGTATATATAATTATACTTTGTTTTGCTTTGGCTACAAAGATATCTAAATATTTTTCATAACAATAAAGCTTATTATTATTATTATTATTATTATGCATTCTTTCTTAAGTCTTAAGTAAGTTATAGATGATAGTCATGGCTCTAAAAAATATTTATTTTAAATTATCGTCCTGTTAAATTACCTCAGTACATTAAGCAGTCTTATATTTATTAAATTAAAATTTACAACAAATATTTTGTAACTGGTGGCAAAGTCTACTAATGCTATTCTATCTAAATACCTCATATCTATTTATTAAGAAAAAAGAAATTGGTCCCAGCATTATATTCCTAATTTTAAGACACCCGCAGTGTCGCAGTGTTAATTACTAATTCAGATTATAGTGCCTGAGCTAGCAATAAAAGGGACTCTGATAACACTCCTAAAACCTATTTAGAGGGTTCCTTTTGACGAATCTACCACAAATACTCATATATGGAAGCGGCGTTTTAACGCAGTCTGTCAATTTTGACATGTTTTGGGTGTCTGACTGGGCGGACGCGTCATTTTTTGTCGTTCAAGTTTACCACATTTTTTTACATGCAATTTTTAAACATTGTTCCAAAAATAGTATGTAAGACCTTGTGGTAAACTTCGATTTAAAAAAACGCGTTCGCCCTGTCCGACACCCGAAACGAGTCAAAATTAAAAGGTTGGGTCAAACCGCAGCTTCCACGTATGGCGGTATGAATATTCTTGTAGACTCGTAAAAAGGAACCCCCTTAAATAGGTTTTAAAAGGTTTATTATCATAAAGTCCATTTTATTGCTGCCCCAGGCACTACTAAGTCACTCGTTAAGAGTTCTGCAGAGTTTCTTTATGAGAAGGGGTTTAGACATAAGCAGGACCGGGATAGCTTTTGTCTGGGACGTGAGGGTGTGAGAATTACGATTTCGGTTGGCAGTTCTGTTCAAAGTTGGTTGCATTATCAGCTGATGACAGAGTCGTGCTTTGTCGAAGCTTTGTTTGGTAAAAACTGTAAAAATTTACCATTTTCATTTTGGTTGTATATTTTGCAAGGATTTCCAATTGTTAATTTTTTGGTTAGTTTAGAGACTTCACATATTATTGGTTCAGACTCGTTTTATTTTAGAGATTTTGATAGTGTTTAGTCGAATAGTTTTCAGTCATTCGTGTTTTTATATACATATAATACTGATGAGTGTCCGCTAATTAATGGTACACAGAAAAACCACAGATTTCTTATGCGAAAATATCCATTTAGGATTTAAACAAACATACCTATATCCAAAAGTTAATGATAAGGAAGATACGGGGTGTTAAAGGGATATAAATATTTTTATTCATGCATTTCGATAATTTCTGATATGTTTTAAACATTTTAATAAAACTCGGTATCCAGGAGTTTTTAGCTATCAGCTATTTATATCTGATACTTTCGGGTGCACTGAACAACTAAAACGTAAATACCTTATAAACGGTTGTCAAGACCGATTCTTACTAAGTATACCTTTTTTGTGCAGAAAGCATAGAGAAGCTTATAAACTTTTGGATATTAGATATGTTTGGTTAAATCTTAATATTTTGGCATAAGGAATTTGTGGTTTTTCTGTGTACCATTCATTAGCGGACACCCTGTATACAAAGTTTTTAAAATGGTTTTTGACTTACGGAACCATGGAAAATGTTTTGCTCTGCAAGGTACCTCATCGTCCTGTCGTCGCTTTGATAATTTTTAATTTTCAATATTTAAACCACATTTATGTTTTTGTTTTAGGTTATGCCTGTTAAAATAATCCAATAAATTTTGTTTACAATATACAGTTCTTTTTTGTTTTCTCCTTAATTCTACGCCACTGATCTGCCTAAAATCAAACATGGCCGAAAATGGCCCGATTTGACGTCACAGCCGCGCTAGCCAGTATGGCGAATGTCGTGACCTTATCTCATCAATCGACTTTGGGTTCTGTATAAAGCCATATTACAATGAAAAAATAGTTTTGTTGATTTTGTATTTGGAAACATCTATCGTTATAGGACAGGATAACCTTTGACATGTAGATAAATTTAAAAAATAGCCATCTTTGGGAATGGTATTTTTTTATGTAACACTAGCGTCTATTTGTCGAATTTATAGTGTTGAAATAGTGTATTTTGTATTGTATTTTTTTCAATTAAATCGGTTCCATTTTCTATCGATTCATTTTAATATTTACAGTTAAGTTGTCTACCTGCGTTCAGAAATATTTCATATTTGCAGTAAAGAGGTTTAATTAAAAACAGGTTTGACAGCCTGCGAACGCTGGATTTGTTTTTTGTTTAAGATGTTTTACAAAAACTTATTAGAGAATTATTGCAAGTTGCCTTATTAAGCTCGGGAATTATTAATACCGGCCTTATTTAAATAGTGCTTGTACCCATAATTTAGAGTTATTGCAAATCATGTTGACAGTACCATTATCCTAAAAAAAATGGGATAAAATTTTAGTTTTTTTCTTTATTGTTTTGTTTTGTAGGGTTTTGTTTTACACAATTAAAGAAATACATTTGAAAAAGCAAGGTTTTAAGTATTTTTACTTCTAAAAACTTTTGATTTTGTGCTCGGCAGTCGTTCGGTTTACACGAACAGTTCCGAAGTTAAAATAAGACCAACATAAGGCACGACCTAAAACCGACATAAATAAAGCCAGGCACTATCCTTATTAAGGGAGTCCTTATCCCACCATGCTTCTGCGCAAGCTCAGATGTCAAAATAAGGGCGGTATTATTAGTGCCTGGCCTTATTTTACTGTGCAATTATTCT